>LN483887.1:0-22084 GCA_900002565.1 Culicoides sonorensis
AAATTTCAACGGTTTTTGGATTTAAATTTTATTAGTTCATATTTCACACTACTGGTGTTTTGTCGTTTGAGTCACACCAATGGTCAAAACATTTTAAAATACCAAAAAGCTCCACTATAGAACAACCAAATATTTATAAATGACCAGACGTCTCCATCTTGCAATCGATTTTATCATCATTAAAGACAGACAGATTATCAAAAGAGTATTTTCATCCAAAATTTCCTTATAAACAGATAAAATAAATGAGTCAGTGTATTGAAGGTAATAAATCCATCTCAAATTTTATTTTTTTTTGTTCTTCTTCCGATTCAATATAAAATACAGTTGTAGTTGAAGCGTGTTCAGTTGCTTTGTGCGTTAAATTGATAAAAGGATTATCATTTATCAACTTGATTGTTATTGATAGCAAAATTAATAGTCGCTTACAGATTTACTTTTTTTTTGTCTTTTTACTTGCTCATAATACACTTTTCAATATCGTCTGAACCAATTTATGTAACCGTTAAATTTTCGTCATCTTTTCTTATTACTGTCTTCGTTTTATTTCAATGTGATGGGCAACTGATGCCATGATTAACCATATTATTATATATTGTTATTTTTTTATCGTTTTTTTACAGTTTACGCAAATGTTTTCTTTTTTATGATCATTTTAAATGTAAGTAATGATTAGTAAATACCTTGAAGATGTATGTCAATAAAATATTTGATTTAAAGTCTTTAATGTTTTTGAGAAATATTACATTTCAATGGAGTTTGAATCCAATTATTATTATAATAAAAAAGAATTTGAGTTATGTGGCTTGAGATATAAAAGTAAAACCCTGAAGCCACTTAAAATTTACTATGTTAAGCCTTTTTTTAATAAGGGCCACTTAATCCGATTCAAATTAAAAAAAAAATACTTCATTTATTTATTTATTATTTTCATTACAAAAATTTTCCTTATTTTTATCCAAATACAAGAGTTTGATACCTCTTGCATAAAGTATGGTAATGGTGAGCTAATTTAAAGTTGTTAGTATCAGTTTTTTTAATGGTTGGCAATACAAACTCAATGTAACAAAAAAGCCAAACAAAAAATAAAATTCTATACAAAATTATTTACAAACAAACATAGGAAGAGTTGAAAAATTTACACCTGCTCAAATGATAAACAAAGAAAAATATATGTTTAATGAAGCTTATCATTAGCGAGTTGCTAACCAACGAACATTAAGTGGTTGTTGCCTTAGGTGTTTGTAAAACTGGTTTTGTTGCATTTGCATTATAGGCATAAAAATAAATAAAGTGAGATAAAATAACAGGAAAATGGAAATAATAAGGGAACTAATGTTAGAGTATCTCTCCAATGAATATGGGAAGTAAAATGAAATCAAAAAGGAAGCTTATCACATATTGAAAAATAGAGTGAAATTTCAATTAGTGTTGTTCGGTTAACTGTAAATTTAAACAATAGACAGATGTTAGAAATTTTCCATCATTGGCACAAACATGTTTTTTTTTATTTTAAAGTAAAATAAAATTCTCTGAAAATTTTTATTTGATACGCTCGGTGTAAAATCTTAAAACCTCAATGAATATTTATTTTAAATTTATTGTATAAAAGTATCGCTAAATTCGTGGAACTCAATAAAAAAAGAAAAAAAAAAATCAAATTTATATCAAAGTTAGACAAAGGCCATGAACGGTTCATAAAATATTTCCAATAAAAGTTAATACTATTGCTGACGATTTATTTTCATTTGAGGAAATTATTCTTTCAAATTTCTTTTTTTTTCATTTTTTCCCTTATTTTCCCAATTCTCGTCCTCATCTTCATATCCATTCATTTATTGGCAATAACTGATGCATGGAAAATGTAATCTTATATATAATAATTTTTTTCCCTTCATATTTTCCTTGTATCCAGTCTCATATTTATTTGGTTTTCTTTGAAATATTATTTGAAAAATATCGTAATTACTATCAGTAGATCATCATAGCACATGAATAATCCAGGTGAGCACCTGAATTTTATTTTATTTTATTTTTTGACAAATTAAATATAAATATTCCTGTGAAAAAAAAATGTGCACACACTTTCATGAAACACGAAACATAGATGACTGATGTTATGTACCAAAGTGTGAAAATTCTCTATTTTTTTGTTAATAAAAATGTCAATGTACGATTGTTTGTTATCTAATCCGGTGAATACACTTTTTTTTTATTTTTATACATTCAATTATATTTTGAATTTTATTCTGTTTTTCATTAAATTTCATTTTTAATTTGAAATGCATAGTGAGAAATTACACATGTATGATATTTTTTTGGTTATTTTATGACAAAAAAAAAATAAAATACTGAGAATGTTGAAATATGCAGATGTGAAGGTACATGATATTTTAGTTTACATACACATAAATTTGAATAAATAAAAGAGAAATGAACCAATCGAAATAAAAACACATAAAAATGTGGGATCAGAATGTTTTTTATATGCATTTTTTTGATATTACTGGAAAAATATGCACAATAGTAATTATGTTGTGTTTTGTCTGCCTGGTAATTCCCCGAAATTTAATTTTGTTAAAATTTTATATCACAGAAGGTAAAACTTAGGATTTTTTTCCATTGAATTTAATTACAATTATGGAAACATGAAGTAAATTTAGGTTAAAATGCACTTTTATTCTAACATTTCAAAGCAAAAATTCATAATTTTTTTATGTTGATTTTAGTTTTGATCTGTGAATGAATTTCATTCAGGAAAAAAATTCATAAATAATGTGCAGCAACATTCACATACTCTTATTTTTGTTTTTATATGGAAATGAAAACGCAAATCAACAATATCGACCAAATTTGCTTTATTGCTATCATTACGATCATTTTTTTTGTTAGGTGGTTTCGCTTCATTTAGGATTTTAGCCATAGACGTTAAAAGTTATTGGCTTCAGAATATTTGACAATCATTTTGACGATGTTTTCAACAAATTCTCTGTTAACGAAAATATTTTGGAAATTTCAGAAAAAAATGAATGTCCTTCGTTAGAACTGAAAGTCATTTTTGTTCCAAATTTTCATTATGTAGCCCAAATGAAGTTATTGATCTTTGGCCCCAAAAAGATCTTTACTCGGACATTTTGTATCCAGGAGTTTTCTTGTCAAATGTCACTGGGTTAAAATTAGTTTATTAAAAAAATTAAAGTCTGTATTTTAAATGTTAGTATAAAAACCTTGATAATATAGCAAAATAATACGTTTATCAAAATATTTTCATTTTCCTTTTAAAATAAACAACAATAAACACGATAAAGCAACAGATATAATTTTTAATTCTATTATATTTTTTTTCGTGTCTCAAGAGAAATTAAAATGGAAAATTTTGTTTATTAAATAACAACATTCCATTTTATTTTCTTAAATTTTTCTACAAAGATGAGTTTTCTTTTTATATACCTTGTTTATTTAATTTCAAAATGAGAGAACGATTCATATCACAAAGATGTCATCAAAACAATAATAATAATAAAGTCAAGTCACAGCAAAAATAAACTTTATTATAAAATAAATTAAGATTTTCTTTCATTCAAAAAAGTGTTTATTATCATTCTCTTCTTGGAATGTCATTTATATTATATTTGAAAACTGAAAAATAAATCTTCTTGATTCATTTAGTTTGTTTTATTGCGAAAAAATAAAAATTCATACCAATAAATAAATGAAATGATTTTTGTTTATTGATAAACACACTCAAATACAGTACAATTGATATTTTGAATTTAAAAACAATGCACAATTTATTAATGCGAAAAATATACAAACAAATGATAAGCATGAGAAAGATGAGCATCTAATTCGATATATGCCTTTAAATTATTTGTGTTTTATGAATAAAATTACGCTGCAATTTATATGTTTAAATAAATATAATAAAATATAATAATTTTAGTTCTACATTTATCATAATAACACACTCACACACAGCAAAACACATGAACTGAGATACAAATTTAAATAAATAAATAAAAGCGAAATAATATTATTATCAAAATACATATTGCAGCATCAATTAAGCTTATCTGTGATATTTTTTTTTGGTTGGGCAAAAGTTTCTGGATAAATAATTTTGGCAAATATAATATTTAAAATTTAAATATGTATTGAATGTTTAAACAATGTCTGTGTATTTTGAATAAATAATTAAAATAATAATAATCATTGTTTTCAAAGAGGTAAAGCAATATTAATGGATTTTGTTCAACTGTAATTGTTCTTAAACAGATAATGTATTATAAGGATTAAATAATAATTTTTTATTATTTAATTGCTTACAAAATGGGAACAACACTTGTTTTTAATGGGATTTAAAGTTGGTAATCTGCCGTTTAATGATTAATTTATATTACTTTGCATTGAAAAATTTGTGGTCTTAATCCAATGATCAAAATTTGAATTTAAAGTGGTCCTTTTAGCCAGGAATGAGGCTCGATCATACGTGAACTTTCTCGATTAAGTTTTAGTTGAATTATTTTTCGAATATATTAAGATTTTCTCATAGCTTTCATTTTCTGAAGGATCCTTTTGTATCACATTGGACCTTGAAATGTTTTGAAATTCGAAACAAATGTGTGCAAAGTTCATCCAAAGAAAATTATGAATATTGAAATTTTCAATCTGTACACAATATTTTTTTTTTATAAATTCAATATACAATTTTTTTTTCTAAGCTCGTGCTTTCTTTATTTAATCCTTAAATATCCTTGCATTATTTCTCCCAGGCAAACATTCTCATAATATTTGTGTGCAGTGTATAAAAAATAAATATGAAATATATTGAAAAATTTATTTCAAGGCTACGCGAGAATAAAACCTTTTCATTTTTTATTCACATACATACAAGAATTTCATTATACACAAATTACAAAAAAAAAATATATTTTACAATGATCGGTTTTTATGTTAAAAACTGCCTTTGGGGTTCAACATTATATTAACGTTAACTTTATGCTTTTCAATGAAGTTGCTGCTGGCTGGATTGATATCAAAACTTGTTTATATATGATCGACGTGGTATAATAATATAAAAGGTAAACGAATATGAGAAAAATCATCTCATATTTCTTTTTTCATTCATCATTGTATTTTATTTATTTATTATTATTACTTTTTTTTCTTTTTAATATAAAAAAAGAATATATTTGGTGCTTTTTTAAGGGATGTAAAACGTGTTTACTCTTTCATTTTTCATTGTAAAAATACAAAATATAAAATCTGTGTTAGAAGGATAAGGATTCGTGATAAGCTTGAGTCTCGAACTAATACGAATTATATTTTTTTTACCTTTTTCTATATTTAAGTCCTTTTTCCTATAACAAATCATTAAAAGTACACTCTAGTATACATTGCAATGAATGTTAAGGCACACCTTTAGCACTAGTGATTCTTCGAGAATTAGAATGGATTTGTTCCTGAGGCTCTTGATGATATTTTGGTCCCAATCTAACTTCAATACAAAAACACAACCGACTTAACGCAATGTTTTTTGTAAATCATCCAAACATATTTTGAATCGTTAAAATGCATTTTATCATAATTAAATGAATTTCAATTCAATTAACCAGAGATAAAATGGATCAATTAAAAAATATCACAAAATAAAAATGTATCTTTATCTGCATAATTACCCGTGTTTATTCAATCATTTATTGGTTTAATTGATGAATTTTTAAAAACATGCAAACATGCATCGAATAATATAAATTTGTTAATCGATCCGTTTGACGACAGGTTATTTATCATTTTTCGTCAATATTTCATTTTAATGTTTAAATTAATAATGGAAACGCCTAGTTATTTGTAATTGAATAATGTAAACGCCTGGTTAATTATAACTTTTGAAGTACTGAAAAAAATGCAACTTCCTCTGATTATGTTTCAACTCATTTTGGATTATCACAAACTGTTAAATAAAATAAATTTATTCTTTATGCTTTCCATCATCCATAATAATTATTATTATTTTTTTTTTTCGTTCAAACGTGCAGAAAATATGGAGTGCAAAAGAAAAGTTTTCTGTGAAAACGTGATTTTAATTCTTGAATATCAATCAAATTTGTTAATTGCAGTTCGAGTTGGTTCGATCAAAAAAAAATCAGGTCAGGTTTTATTTTCTGATCTTTCTATAAAACTCTTAACTGATTACCGGAAAATAAAAAAAGGCTTTTCCATGAATTGCGGTTTTCCATTTTCATCCTCTTGTTTATTTCATTGAAACTCTTTGTTATTCAACTAAAAAAAAATGATGCAGAAAATTATTGTCTGCATAATTTAACCATGTTTTGTATTTATAAGTGAGCATTTCAATGCATTTAATTATGAAATGAAATGTATAAAAAAAATATATAAAATGGAGATAAGAATAAATACAAACCGAATTGGTAATTACTATGCAGAAAAAATAATACAATTTTTAATTATTTTAAGCGAATTTCATTCAAAATGAGCATATTGAGACCAGTTAACATGGAAAATGTGAAGGACACAGATAACATTTAACATGAAATATGACTGACTTGTAATTGAACTTCCATTTAATTATGAAATTCAAAAAATTCGTGTAAATGAAATTTCCGTTTCAAAAATTAAAATGATATTGTTTGAATTTAAAAAAAAAATTGTGTTTACGTTCTACACTTTTATCATGAATATTAATTATTTTTATAAAATATAATATCCTGATAAAGTTTTCTCTTTGTGATGAGAAAAATTCATAATAATTATGTTAATTGTATTATGTTTGTGTCTATAATTAGGTGCTACCTCCTTGTTTCTCCTTCATTTTAATAGAATAGTGATTCAAAGAAATGGAAACGCCTGGTTTATTATCAAATTATTTATTTTCTTTCTTGTTCATGTAAATATTGTTCTGCACCATCAGCAAGAAAACAAAAATTGACTTGATATTGATAATGTAATCATATTATCGTTATCATTATCAACACAACCATATTAATTATAATAATAACAACACTATGTCTGTATTTCATGTGAATTTCCAATAATAAATGTATAAACAACAACAACGCACACACACTTAATATACTCAACTATTTATTTATTTATATGTGTTTACCACGTCATTAAGATTGATGATGTCTTCTGGGTATACAATAAAATAATAATAATAATAAATTATCAGTATTGTAACCTAGAAGAGTGCAAAAGACGAAACGAGACATTTAATATTAGTCAATTATTTATTTGTGCGATCTGATGTCATTTTTTTTCTCTTTTCTTTCCATATATGAAAACGATGATAGGAAAAAATTTTGGTAATGAGAAAAGTTCTCAGGGCGACAAAAATTAGTTAGGAGGAAAAAAATTATATCGAGACATGTACGTAACTAACACACACACTCACGACAAACAATTCATTTCCTATTAATCATTATTTTCATCTTTGATATTGTGTATTTTTTTTTGTGGCTGTGGTTCTTGTTGAGGTTGTGATTGCTTCTAGCACAAAATAGAAATGACAAAAATTAAGTTATGAGTGAGTTGAATAAAAGCGAAAGATTGATTATTCTTATTTAGATCTAAGTGATTGTGTGTGTGTGTGTCTCTTTGTTTGTGTTTTTTCTTTTTTCCTTTTTGTACCGAATTTGTCTCAAATAGGTAAATTATTTTGTTAACATATTTTTGTTAACATGAATTAAAGAAAACTCCTAGAATTATGCAATAAACTTTTCATTGTGACTTATTATTTTAAATAAAAATGTTATTTTTGTTTATGTTTCAAATTATGTCTCAGATCTTTTCAAATATTTAATATTCATGTAAGTTTTAATTAAAAATTAAGATTTTGTAACATTTTAATGTAATATGAAATGTTATTTGCATACTTTTGGGAACTAAAAATTACATTAAGATTCATTATTAAGAAAATAAATCATAATATTTCATTATAAAAACAACCAAACAATAAATCGGGATGAAAAAAATTCGAACAGTACTCCGTCTGATTTTTATCCATAGATTTTTTCCTATTATCTTGCAAAAAATAAAGTAAAATCCAACAAATCAGCACATAATCTCAAGGATCGTAACCCATAATAATAATAGTAATAATAATCATGATGGCATTATTCTTGTATAAATAATGTCATTTATGTGACAATATATTTTTTTTTATTACAGGCAATTTGTATTACAAAATCAGGTGAAATACATTTCTATTGTACTTTATTATTTGAGTTTTGTATTATATTTCATCGATTTCACATTGTACTATATCGATAAAGTGTTTAACTTGAGAAAAAAAGTAATAAATGTTATAACTGTTTATATGATAAAAAATTGAAACATACTGTAAAAATGAATTCGTTACAAGTGGATTGAGTGCAATTTTGCCAATAAGTGTTCGATTCAGATCGAAAATAAATGAATAGCTTTAATGTTAACATGAAATTTTCTATCGTTTTAGTAATCGATTAATGTCAAGTGCTTTAAAGTTCAACACAAATTGCATTATGCTCATATTAACTTTTTCTTTGAATGTGAATCTGTGTCACTGTGTAAAGCCAATTAGCAAACAAGACAACAAATAAAGTGAGACAAACAAAGTAATTAATTATTACATAATAAAAGTGAACATCTGCATGAATAAATTATGTTAATTTTTGTGAATAATATAATAAATATATTACAACAAAATTTTAAGTGCTTAAAATTTATGAACTTTAATCAGTAAATTTATTAGTTATAATTGGTTGTTATCATGTTTGGACATATTATTTGTGTTTGTGGTTTGTTCATGTAATTTAACATTTATCATAAGTTGTACTTTTGTTGTACAATTATGGTTTTTCAACTATGGTGTGATATTTGTTTTATTGCTGTTTGATTAAATATAAATTTTGAAATTTATTAGAGCGTTAATATTTGTACTTAAAATTTATTTATTGTGTGAAGAGTCTGTGTAAGAAGATTAGAGAAGCATTTGTAATTGAAATTATTATTCATATGATGCAGTTTTGTCATTTATGCAGTGTTGTCGCTTCTGAAACTTTATAAAATGGTCATTTTCACATACATTTCACTTTGCTTGTGTTTTACTCTTGCTTTTTCAATATTTTTTCGCAGAAATTATCGCAATCGCTTAAAAACTGCAAAAGCTCGAGAGTTTTTTCGATTTACATCGGTACGCTGAATTTTGAGCGCATAAACGAACTTAAATCGAAACACCAAGCAAAAGACGGGAAATTTCAAGGTACAGTGAACAGTTTCATTTAAATTAAACGATTTCAATGCTCAACAAAGAATTGTTTGGATCTTAACTGATTATTACTTTCTCAATGCAATATTTATTGTAATTTTAATCAAAAGACCACAATAGGACTCTAATCTAAATACATTAACAGCCTATAAATTAGGTCATATCAAAATCTAGCACGTCCTTCAGTCATCTTGACTGTTTCTTTATTCATTTTAAGAAAAAAAGAAAAAAAAAACAAAACACCATTGATATAAGGACAAATATTTTAGCTGAAACATATTCATATTCAATGAAAGTGTATTGTTATAAAAGCCAGTGAAATCAATTTATTTTTGGTTTTATTTTTTTTCCTTGTAATCCTCTTGTCGAAGATAAGTTAATTCATTTTTCAAAGTGCGTACGTAAAACCTGATAAATAAACAGACAAGAAACAGATACAAATTAAATAATAACAATAAAGAATGGAAGAAAAATAACAAAAGCTACGAGAACTACATAAATTTCCAGTGTTGTTGCAATAAAAGGAGATATACGAGAATGATGATGCGAATGATGATAAGTAAGAAAACCTTATATTGATAAATAATTAATGGATTTTATATTGGTTTTGATGTTTTCAATTTTATTTTCTTTGTATCTACTTTCTTAAAATAATATAAAAGTGTATGACTTATCGATGTTGTACAAAACATAAACCGATATTTATTGAAAGTATGGAAATAATGCACAGGATAAAGGAAACGTTAAACAGAACTCTACTTTTTTGTTCTTGTGTATTACAATAATAATCGGGTTCAGTTAATCTCATTTTTATCGCCAAGGACTAACGGATGAGCGTGATATTCAAAAAAAATATGATGAAATTTATCTTCATCAAATTTTTAGAGTTTTTATTGAAAGTCATCATTTGAGTTTAGTTTGGAAAAATCGATGAAGAAATCATTCGATTATCCACTGTGTCAAATGAATTCATAGTTCAAAGAATGTTGTCTCAATCTTCTTTTGAAATTGCTTATTTTTCTTCACTTAAAACTGTTGCATTATTCAAATCAATGAGTGCTTTTTGTCTTTTAATCTTTTTATTTTTGCTTACATTCTTATAAATAGGCTTTTAACCAAATACAAAATAAAAATAGCATTATAAAAGTAACGTTTATAAAATATTCACAAATTGTAGATGTTCTTTTGCTTTTAAGAGAAAAAAAATATTTTTATTTTTTAAGTGTAAGCAGAAAAAAAGTGTTAAAACAACAATAAATAATCGGTTTTCATAAATCATTTGATAGGTAAAATTGACAAATTCCTCATAAATTCATCATTTGAGATGCCATTTCCTGTTAACACTCAATCAATAATAAAATAATCGTATTAGAGTTGATCATACATATGACATAATTAGTTCATGATTTTATGATAAAAATAAAATATTGTTTTACCAATGAAAATTAAAAATATATATTTGAGGAACATTTTTCAGGGTGATGACAGGGTAAGTGCTATGGCTCAATGATGATGATAACGTGTATGCAGGCCTCGGTGGGACATGAAGATGACTCCGGATCGAATAATTGTTCATAATTCAGATATCTTTCGAATGAGACTTACCGGTTTTCGATATTCTGATTTCGTTTTCTTTGAACACTCCTAATACACAATGGATCCGACTGATGACCTAAATGCGGCCTTCAATACCTGCCAGGTCTTGGTCATTGGAATTCTGATTTTTTGACTTATGTTTATTCGTGTATCGAAGACGGTGCTGGTCAATCTTAAACACTTCGAGATATTTCATTTTCAGTTATGAGGACTACTTAGTTTCATTTTTAAACGTCTCCTTCCATTTCAACAAAATTAACATAAAACGTTTCATACATCAATTGAAATAAGAAAATGTAATAAGCTAAACCAATTTTTTCATTGAATATCAAAACATCATATTTATGATTAGACATAATTTTGTAATAACCTATGGTTAATTTTTATTTCTCTTCATTCCTTAATTTGACATAATTATGTGGGACTGTCATAATGTGAGAACATCAACATCTGCCACTGAGTTTATTTTTCTTTAATTTGGGTAATTTGATTTTATTTCATTTCATTTAATTTTCCAAAAATTATCGCACAAAATTATTGATTTTTATTATCTTTTACTAATTTCCTTAATTAAACTCAAATAAAAAAAAACGCTGTGTGACAGTAAAACAAAGACATTTAATCTTTAATTAAAAAATATGTCTCGCCTCACTGTCTCTCAAATGGAAATCTCTCACCCATTTTGATTTTAATCATTATTAATAATAAATATTTGAATATTTTAATTTGGTCGCCACAACATTTGTCCTACAGCACCAAATTACAATAATATTAATTCTTAATCATAGGACTTCATGAAAATATGACATTATAAAAGAAGAAAGAAAAAAAAATAAATAAACATAAAACAAGAAAAAAGAGAAACAAAAAAGACACAACATTAATGACTGCAGGCGACTGAATGAAAATTAACAAAGTTGCCAATATGATGCTTCGTTTAGTTTCCAATATTATAATTTTTTTTTTGTATGAAAATACAGAAAATATGTACATTTGTATTGAACATGGAGAATGGAGATGGTAATTTAGCTTTTGTCAAGATAGCGCATTTTTTTTCATTTCTTCTCGTTTTTAGTTTTATTTTTTCTTTCACTTCTTGCTACTCTTAGTTTTAATACAAGCTATTTTGATTCCCATGAGAAATTAAAGAAGAAAAAAGTTTGTCATTTCACAGCTTTTCGATGTTATTTTGTTGTTCAAAATAATTTTTTTTAGCGTTTTTTTTATTTATTTTGTGCAAAAGCCTGCATCATCATCATCATCATCTTGTGAGAAAATGAGATCAACAAAACAACGATGGTACGAAAAATATGGACATAGCATATTTATGTGACACAGTGAAAATTGCAAAAAAAAACTTGATAAAATTGGAATGTATTCGAGTTTTTTCTCTTTGATCACAATTTTTTTTGAATATCCAAAAAAACTAATGCAAAATAAATAAACAAGAAACATCAACATGACCCCAGGAAACAAGAAAAAACATCACTAAACAATTTCGGTTTGAGGTCAATATTTTTATCATCAAAAAATTCACAAGAAAAGCCTCCAAAATGTAGTTCAACACTGCTTGCAAAATAACTCGCGTACAAAAAACGAGTTTTGTTTTATAAAACAGGCAAATCATCAACACAATGTCAAAATAAGTGAATGAGAAGGCAAATATTTACCTTAAGCGATGTTTAAAGGATGTTTTTTTTGTCATTTTCCTTTTTCTCCCTTCAATTCTATTGAAAATTTCAATATTGTCATCATTTTTATGTATTTATGATACATTTTATTAACAGTAATAGCAATAACAATAGAATTTCATTGTACTCTTATGCAGATGTTATAGTGAATGTAAGTGAATTGTGCTTTAAAATGGATTGAAGGTGCTTCACTTAACGACATTAAATTATCCTGTAACGAGGTGAGTAGAAGAGTTATGTCAATATTTTTAACATTTAACCGCGAATGAATACAGACGCGCAAAACTTCGATCAAAACAAAACAAATAAATAAAAATATAAAAAACAATTAAAAACAAAAACAATTTATACAGAATGGAAGACGACGTCGATGTCTTAAATTCTGAATTGTCGGAAATGTGTTTAGAATGCCGGGAACCATTAAATTTCAATAATAAAACTGAACAAAATATTAAATGTGAAATATGTCATAAAAAGATCCATCATACTTGTGCGGGAATGAATAAGATAGTGTCCGATTATTTTATGAAATGTGATAACGCATCATATACGTGTGATATGTGTAAACCTGAGAGAGATTTTTTAACAAACATTGAGAGTAAATTATGTAAAATTGAAAAAATATTGCAAGAACATTCAAATAAATTGTCTGAAAATGATAATATGTTCAAAGAATTGAAATGCATCATGAAAATAAACAAAACAACAAAATTACATGAAAAAGAAATTTTAAATGAATCTTTGTCCCCAAAACGTACTTATGCTAGTGTAACTAAAAGTGATATTGATTGGTCTATTGTTAGTAAAAGACAAAAAACAAATGTAAACAAGAAAGAAAGTGCTGTGATAAATGAACCTGTGATAATTGTAAAACCTAAAAATGAAAATGATAAAAATGATATGAAAAATGAAATAAAAAAAGTGATAAGTCCAAGTAAAGATCCTGTCAAATTCATGAGAGAAACTAAAAGTGGTAAAATAGTTATACAGTGCAATGATCATGATGCCGTAAACAGTATTAAAGAGAAATTGAATAAAAAAATAGGAGAGAAATATACAGCTGATAAACCTATGACATACAAACCCACAGTGACAATTATAAATATTGGTGCTTATAGTGATGAGCAATCATTGATTGATAAAATTCGCTCACAAAATGATACCATAGTAACTCATGACTCACAAATAGAAATTTTGGATGTGAAAAAAAGAGAAAGCACATACACTGCAGTGATCCGTACCGACACAGAGACATTTGATAGAATAATGAAAAATAAGAGATTATACATAGGGTGGGACAGCTGCAGATGTTTCGAAAACTTGCATGCATTTATTGGTCGTTGTTTTAAGTGTTGTGCTTATGGACACTATGTACCTCACTGGTTTTGGGTTGAGAGTGTAGCATCAGAGAAACCTTGATATAATTTTGTGAATTTTCATTATGAACTCAGAACGATTTGATGTTTGTATGGTTTATCAAACTTAACTATGTAATAGGTTTTCAAAAAGTCACAAAATTTTTTAGTTAGAGCCGTTTTAAAATGTTTCCAAATAAATATGAATGTGTGATTTACAAATATTATTAATATTGATAAACTTTGGCCGTATATCTAGAAAAAAAACGTAACAATTTACCTGTTTTTTCAATGTTAACTTCGTTTGCTGTTACATTGTCTCCAGATGTTTTATTTTTTTTTGTAGCTTCATTTCCTATATTTAGATTATTCATGTTATTTGCAGGAAGATTTCCAAATCCAGATATTTGATTGAAAGGAGCGAAGTTACCCAAAGGTGGTGGTGCGACATTATTCATATGAGGGATAGCATTGGGTACATTAAAACTTGATCCAGGTGTAAATCCTGCTGGACCTTGCATCATTCCTGGATTAGATGACGGAAGATGCATTTGCATAATAGCTGGATCATTCGGTATAGAGCAGTTGTTGATTACTCGAATATCTTTTATATCACTTCCTCTGAACAGTATATATTCATAAATTTGACTTTGAGGGGAAATGGGGTATTGAGTTTCGCGATCTTCAGTACCAAATGATTGAACTAAAGCAAAAAGAAAGTATAAAAAATAAGGTAATTTCAGCTTTTAAACACGTGTTTTTACCTCCAGCAAGTGCAATGGTACATTCTTGAGGATCCACAGTAAAAAGTCGACCTTCATACCTTATGTCCGCCTTTGATATGAGGCTTATTCTAGAACCCAATTCGGGCATTCCACTCATTTTTCTTATTTTTGTTTGACTCTTATCTTTGAGAATTTTATTAAAGTGTATCTTAAAAAGAGAACAAAAGAAGCTAAAATAGTTATGGCGGCTTACATACGACTAATTCTTTTGTAATTACGTTTTACAGAAAATGTTAATTTAATTCGATGGAAATTATATCTGATAATTTGAATATAAAAGTAAATAAACTTACATATTTGCCTGCAATATATGAAAGGAGAAATCACGATATTTCGGCTAACAACGATGATTACACAGCAAATGAAGATTCCAATTTTGTAGCAACCTCAAAGCTGTTATTCAAGTTACATGTTAGCTTTTGCTTATTTATCCCTTTACACAAATGAATTTATAGTAGGCCCTTTACGTCAAATTGCATAATTATGTTTTTTTATACGCCCAATTATCTGTTTAGAATTTAAAAGTTTAATTTATTTATTTTACTATACAAATAAAATCAATTACATAAGTCATGTACGTAGTTTTTTGAACTTATCATTCATTTTAGTTTTAAAAGTATTTGTACTTATATTACTGTAAAGTAGATAAATCTAATATACGATGACCTTCCGTATATTGACGAAAAAAGAAAATGAGAAACCGTATATTGACGAAAAAAACATTCAAATTTAGCGTTTATTGACGAAAAATAGAAGTTCAAAAATTTATTAGAAATTTGAGTAAAATTTATACATTGACAAACCTATTTTTGCTTTGAAATAAGTACTTATGTGAAAAACATTTAAAATGCTAATATTTAGAAATGAATTTAGTGATTAAAAATGAAAATATATGAATTTTTCTTTATTTTTTATTCAAAAACGTACATAATTTAATAGACGATTTAAGCGTATATTAACTTCAAAATGACCGTCTATTAAATTATCTACGTTTTTAATGCTTATTCAAATTTTTTCCGTTACATCGTATATTACAATTATCTACGTTACAGTAATCAAATCTGTGATACCATTCCGTACGTGCAATACACACCTCCAAACATCAACAACCAAATAAGTGAATGGTCAAACTTTGAATTAATAACTGCTGAAACTGTGATAAATTTATTGAATAAAACGAAAACAATGTCTGGTTTGAATAACGTAAATGTAACTATGAGAAAGATTTTAATGAAGTGTTGTCCTGATATTTTAGTAAGTGTTTTTAATGACTGTTTAAGAACAGGCACTTGTCCCGATGTGTGGAAATATACGTCAGTTACACCAGTCCCTAAAATAAGAAATTCAGTTAGATCAGAAGATATGAGACCAATAAATATGGCTCCATCACTTGACAAAATTCATCAAGCATTAGTGAAAATTCAATTAGACGATCATTTAGAGAAAAATAATATTATTACTAATTTCCAGTCAGCATACAGGGGAAAGCACTCGTGTGAAACATCACTGAATTTGGTATTAAATGTCCTACGTCAAAAAAAATCAGAGAAAAAAATAATAATAGTTGTATTCCTCGACTTAAAAAAGGCATTTGAAACTGTGGACCGGGCCATACTGCTTCAAAAACTGCAGAATTATGGTATAAATGGAAATGTTCTTAAGTGGTTCCAGAGCTGGCTGCAAGGAAGAAGACAACTCACAGTTTTTGGTGGTGCTAAATCTTCACCACTTCCTAGTGAAAAAGGTGTTCCACAAGGAACCCCCTTGTCGTGTCCCTTATTTAATTTATATTTTAATGACGTAGTTGATTATGTGGAAAAGTGCAATATTAATCTATTCGCTGATGATGTACTGTTATGGTGTGACAGCCCAACTATTGAACAAGCAATGCAAGAAATTACTGTAGATCTCTCACATGTCATTGAGTACCTGAATATGTGCAAACTAAAATTAAATGTTGAAAAAACCAAATTCATGATCGTAGGAACAGAATGTGATATAAACAGTATTAATTTAAATAATGATGTGATAAATAGAGTAAGAGAAATTAAATACCTTGGTGTTATCATTGACGAAGCACTAAGTTTTAAACAAAATGCGGAATACGTTGGAAAAAAAATGTCGAAAATGGTAGGGTTTATGAATCGTAACCGTAGGAAAATCCCGAAAAATGTCAGATTAACCTTGTATAAGTGTATGGTAGGATCCATGGTTGACTACTGTAGTACGATCCTTTTTTTAAATAAAGACAACCAAATAAGCATGCTACAAAAAATTCAAAACAGAGCTCTGAGAAATATCACACACGGGAACCGTTATTCGAGCGTCACACAAATGCTAGATCAGACAAACCTACTCAGTATTAAACAACGAATTATTTACAACGTATTAGTATTTATATATAAGGCCACAAAAAACATGCTTCCGAATTACCTATCCGTTAACATCATTAGAACATCAAATATACAGCCATATAATCTACGCAATAACAGTTCCTTAAGACCACCAGCTGAAATATCCCACCGTAATCAAGACTCCTTATGGTACAAAGGAGTGCGTATCTTTAATCACATGTCTCAAAACTATGAAGTAAACTGTGATAATATAAAAGATTTTAAAAAAAGTGCTGTGATATATGTAAAAGAAAATGTTAATGTAAACTAAAACTAAAGTGAAAAAAGAGCCATAAGAATATATAAAAAATAAATAAATAAATAGTAACTAACAATATGTGAAAAGCCAATCAAAAATATGTGTGATATACTGAATAAATACAAGTGCAATATAAACAGACAGTTTAAAACCAGTATAATATCATCGAAAGATGGACCATCGCAAAACAACAACAACAACAACATTTTATATTTATCATTATTGTTATAATAAGATTTTAAATGCAAAAAATACGAATAAAATTTCTAGCACACATAATGACAAAATTTTCAATAACATTTCCCTCTTTTTTCGTTGTTGTTGTTGTTGTTGATATTTTTGATATCATTGATGTTGTTGTTATAAACATGTCAATAGCAAAACATTAAATAATAGTTTTACTTTCTTTCACTTTCGTATTTATTCAATACAAAAAAAAACAACAAAACAGATATAAACAGTGTTTATCTTATTGCTTCCATCAAATTCTATTTAGATGTATATTATTGTATTGTAAAAATATCATGACATGAACTTATGCTTTGCTTAAAATGTTTATATGTGTGTTTATTTACAAGATATTTTAACAATACTTTTTCCCAGAAGAACTTTTCTTCTTTTGTTCTTTTTTTATTATAGTTGTTGTTGTTGTTTTGTGTGAGTTGCTTCGCTCTTGTCGTGTTTCATTGTTAAATTGAGTAATATATATGGTTCTTATGATGATTTTATATTTGATGGAATTTACTTATCCTGTGTATTTTTTTTAAAAAAAGTTTTTTGGCACAACTCTTGAATTTATTGGTTATAAGAATGATGAAGTTAAACTAACTCATGTTAGAAAGGATGCCACAATTTATTGTTGTAATGATTCTGCTTTTATTGATTCGATCAATCATTTGACTTGCATTTTATATGACTGTGAGGCTAAATTTATCAAAAGAAATTTCATTTAAATGGCGTTAACATTTTTCCATGATCTTGGAAGGTTTGAAATTTAAAATGACAGTCGGAGTGCGTTCAAAGCCTAAAGATATGAAAATTTCATTTGAATCGTAAGAATTGTATATGAATCACGATGATTTGACCTCATTACATTTCATCCTATTTCGCTGAAATGTCAGTAAATTTTTTAAGAAAATATAAAAAACAAACGAATGAAAAAAATAAACTATTCCTATAATTTTATTACTATTAATACTATTATTTTAATAATATGAAATGAAAACACAGATAAAAACCAACATAAACGAAGAAAAAATCTTCATAAAATAATAGAATATTTCCCACAATTTTATAATAAGGCAAATATTGGATAGTATAATAAAAATATTATGAACTTTCATAACCGTTTAATATTAAAAGAAAAATGTTGATTTTTTCATACTTTTATTTTTAGTATTGAATAGTTAAAAAAAAAATGTAATGGTACTTATTACGTTTTTTTACTTCTCCTTCTTTTTTTATTATTTTTTTTTTCATATTATAACTAAAATTTTTATTGCCCACTCAGTATCGTATTTTTTGATCTACATGAGATTCTGCAAAAATATTTTTTTTATTAATTTGAAAAGAGTATTATGAAATTTGTGAGAAAGAAGAATAACATTTTTTAACACTCAACAGATGCCAGTGCTACTGAGAATATTTTGAAATGCTATTAACAGAGTCAAATACAAAAACGTCAAATGTCATTTAACTGTCAAAAATGTTTTACTACTTTCAGATGGCAATCACTTCAATTAGTCAAAGTTGATCATTACTTTTTATTTTAATATTTAAACTCGCATCATGTTGAATTTTTAATTAGTTGACTGAATAAATTCATAACACCAGCAAGAGGCACTCAACTTTTTCTGTATACTTTTCGTTTTGAAGTGTAAAAACGTTTACAGCTTATTACCAAACAACTAAAGTCCATGTAAAATCAACTCTGATGAAGTACAACTTTCGTTTATTTTTATTGTGTTTTATTTTTATATTGTGAAAATTATTTTATCGTGAATAAATTAATTTCATTATCAAATATTTATTTTAATTTTTGTTATTGTAAAACAATGTTGAGATGTGCTTTTATTATAAGTTTCATTCAATTTTATTAAAAAAATTGGAAATAATTCACATTGGTGATTCATATAAAGTGTACTAGGGATTTCGTCTTCTTAGTAAAAGTACGCGAAAGTGACGCATTTGCTCGACAACTTAGAAAATTATTAACGATCAATGCTGTAGATTAAAATAATCTTTTTTTGGTCATCTTGTAATAAGTTGCCAACATGTCTAGTCAACTATAAGTTACAATGAACTTGAAATGGCATTTCAACTATTTTTGTATGCTTTGAAAAAATTACAAGTGAAGCAAAACAAAATAGTCAGAATGATTTTCAACACAACATTTGACACCACTTCTTTTAACTTGGCTTTGAAAGGTGAATAAATAGCAACATTCAAAGATTGAAGCTAATGCAATGTGTGGGGTGGAAATGATACTGAAACAATGCATTGGCTCGACAGTATTCCACAGCTTGTAATGATACATGAGACAGGTGATTGTCCATTGTTAACAATACTGGGTTTTCGGGAGTGGAGCTTGTGTGTTTTTGAATGTTTTCTAAAACACCAATAAACAACTATTCTGTCATCCAACCTGTTGGATTGCATAATCCAATGCTTTTAAGTGCTCCGTCCAACATAAAATCCTTAAAGTTCACTCGAGCAAAACATATACGGGGGGTAATGGAAATCCGGCAGCACTTATTATACTAACAAAAGTTACGAGCTCTCCCCGCTCACGTGATACAAACTGACCAACTTGTTTCGATTTTTTATTCGCGAAGACTTTTGGACCCTCAACAACAGTCGTAATTCCAGTCTCATCCAAATTAAAAATTCTGCTGGCTTCGAACTTGAATCTTAAATCATAGAAGTCCATCACCATTGGTTTTGAAAATCCAAATGCTTGTGCTGCGCTGGTATTTTCTGGTCTTCTGAGACTAACTGTAGGATTTCGAACTCGAAACCCGCACAACCAATCGTAGCTGGCTTCCTTTTTAATGTCCCAATTGTTCGGATACGCTATGCCTCGCAAATTCGTATGCAAGGCATTGCGTTTTCAGTGATAATCCATAATGAAGCTTGGAACATCGATCTAGATAGGTTGATAATTGCTGCTCTTGTATCACGTTAAAATTTTGTTTGGACGAAAAATTTGTAGAGAAACTTCGATTTTTTGGGTTCTCATAGACCCGTTGGGCTCGCACTTTAGCCAGACGAGAACGAAGAGTGTGAATATTGACGCCGTATACAGCTGCAGCTGGTGTAGACAACATTCCATTTTCAACCACTGATTGAAAAAGAGATTGATCAACTTTTTTTTTGAAATTCATTTTGAGGTTAAAACGATAAATTCACTTATCTATGCAATTTTGACCTGACATCGAAGAACAACAGTAAACTTTAATTTGTAACAATAAATTTCAAGAAATAAGAGCATGAAACAAGTATTGAATAAATTAATACTGTCCAATAATGATGTTGAAAATCACGTCGGTTTTTTTGGCGACCCTAAAGCTCCAGCGACCCCTTGGGGTCGCTGAAGCTTTTTTTGGGTTTTTTTAGCGACCCCCTCTAAATTTTTTTTTTGATCAAAAATTTGGATAAAAAAGGGTCGCTAGAGCTTTTTTGGGTTTTTTTAGCGACCCCCTCTAAATTTTTTTTTTGATCAAAAATTTGGATAAAAAAGGGTCGCTAGAGCTTTTTTGGGTTTTTTTAGCGACCCCCTCTAAAATTTTTTTTTGATCAAAAATTTGGATAAATGGGGTCGCTGGGTGGTTTTTCTAGCGACCCCCTCTAAAATTTATTGTATCTTAAAAATTTGGATAAAAGGGGTCGCTGGGTGGTTTTTCTAGCGACCCCCTCTAAAATTTATTGTATCTTAAAAATTTGGATAAAAGGGGTCGCTGGGTGGTTTTTCTAGCGACCCCCTATAAAATTTATTGTATCTCAAAAATTTGGATAAATGGGGTCGCTGGGTGGTTTTTTTAGCGACCCCCTATAAAATTTATTGTTTCTGAAAAATTTGGATTAAAGGGGTCGCTGGGTGGTTTTTCTAGCGACCCCCTATAAAATTTATTGTATCTCATAATTTGGATAAATGGGGTCGCTGGGTGGTTTTTTTAGCGACCCCCTCTAAAATTTATTGTATCTCAAAAATTTGGATAAATGGGGTCGCTGGGTGGTTTTTCTAGCGACCCCCTCTAAAATTTATTGTATCTCAAAAATTTGGATAAATGGGGTCGCTGGGTGGTTTTTCTAGCGACCCCCTCTAAAATTTATTGTATCTCAAAAATTTGGATAAATGGGGTCGCTGGGTGGTTTTTCTAGCGACCCCCTCTAAAATTTATTGTATCTCAAAAATTTGGATAAATGGGGTCGCTGGGTGGTTTTTCTAGCGACCCCCTCTAAAATTTATTGTATCTCAAAAATTTGGATAAATGGGGTCGCTGGGTGGTTTTTCTAGCGACCCCCTCTAAAATTTATTGTATCTCAAAAATTTGGATAAATGGGGTCGCTGGGTGGTTTTTCTAGCGACCCCCTCTAAAATTTATTGTATCTCAAAAATTTGGATAAATGGGGTCGCTGGGTGGTTTTTCTAGCGACCCCCTCTAAAATTTATTGTATCTCAAAAATTTGGATAAATGGGGTCGCTGGGTGGTTTTTCTAGCGACCCCCTCTAAAATT
>LN483887.1:25768-40785 GCA_900002565.1 Culicoides sonorensis
AACCACCCAGCGACCCCATTTATCCAAATTTTTGAGATACAATAAATTTTAGAGGGGGTCGCTAGAAAAACCACCCAGCGACCCCATTTATCCAAATTTTTGAGATACAATAAATTTTAGAGGGGGTCGCTAGAAAAACCACTCAGCGACCCTTTTTATCCAAATTTTTGATCAAAAAAAAAATTTAGAGGGGGTCGCTAAAAAAACCCAAAAAAGCTCCAGCGACCCTTTTTTATCCAAATTTTTGATCAAAAAAAAAATTTAGAGGGGGTCGCTAAAAAAACCCAAAAAAGCTCTAGCGACCCTTTTTTATCCAAATTTTTGATCAAAAAAAAAATTTAGAGGGGGTCGCTAAAAAAACCCAAAAAAGCTCTAGCGACCCTTTTTTATCCAAATTCTTGATCAAAAAAAAAATTTAGAGGGGGTCGCTAAAAAAACCCAAAAAAGCTCTAGCGACCCTTTTTTATCCAAATTTTTGATCAAAAAAAAAATTTAGAGGGGGTCGCTAAAAAAACCCAAAAAAGCTCTAGCGACCCTTTTTTATCCAAATTTTTGATCAAAAAAAAAATTTAGAGGGGGTCGCTAAAAAAACCCAAAAAAGCTCTAGCGACCCTTTTTTATCCAAATTTTTGATCAAAAAAAAAATTTAGAAGGGGTCGCTAAAAAAACCCAAAAAAAGCTTCAGTGACCCCAAGGGGTCGCTAAAGCTTTAGGGTCGCCAAAAAAACCGACGTTTGAAAATCATACTTAAGCATAAAAATATTTATAGAAAAACGGAAATTTCAACAAAGCTTACACAATTCAAAATACGTTTTTACTCTTCTATGGTAGTATCGTTTAAAGACTCAAATATCAACAGTTAAAATAAAAGTTCACTGAATTCAAGTAAAATTATATTAATAATAATAATGATGATGATGCTGATGATAATGAGCACAAAATTTAAATAATTCAGAGTAAACAAAATTATAAAAATTACGTCCGTTGACTCAAATTCTTAGCACTGAAATGAAAAATACATGTATAATCTATTAATTAAAATTTTAACGGATATGAGTAAGAGGAAATGAATTTTTGCTTTTCATTTTGATAATATGACGTTTGAAGAGTGAGCTAATTGCGTGTTATATCTCGTCCTTGAAGGTCGTACTGAAATAAAAACCACATTCAAATTCGAAATTCAATAAATTTTTTCATTATCATGGTGTTTTTTCATCATAATTATAATTATTTCATTGAATCATAAAAATTTAATTGACATGCCTTTTATATTATTTATGAAATCTTTTCATTATAATTTTCATACCATTCATTTTAAATTAAGATACAAATTAATTTCATTATTAATCAGTTTATTTATTATTAAAATTTAATTATCATCTTTTTATGTTTTTTTAATGTTTTTGGGATGGGTTTTGTTTTATAATCACAGGATTATACTTGGAAGCGAGATTTGAAGGCAAAACTTATTGTTTATTTTGTGTTATTTAACAAAAAAAAACAAAACATAAACAAAAATTATGTCAAACAAAAGAATTATCCACAATGATGCCATGATAGGTCATGTTTGAACCGGTAATATTTTTTTTTTTAAATAAATAAAAACAGTTTAAATGTCAAAATATCCATGTTTAATGGTGAATTTGAGTCAAAACTCGATCAATGAAAGGACAAAGTCACAAATCGAATCATTTTCTATGAAACAATAATTCTCTGTACCGTTTTGAGCCGGTATCCAATTTTATCATGAAATTACTAATTAAAATTTGTATTTTCATTGTTAATATTTTATATTTTAAAAAGATGACTCGTCTTAATTAAATTTCATACAAAATTACAATTCACTTAATCTTTTCTGGCTCATATGCCTCTATGAC
Source organism: Culicoides sonorensis (assembly GCA_900002565.1). NCBI lineage: Eukaryota > Metazoa > Arthropoda > Insecta > Diptera > Ceratopogonidae > Culicoides > Culicoides sonorensis. The sequence continues at coordinate 27,646 of LN483887.1, forward strand.
AACAATTCATTGTTAAAAATAAAAAAAAAATTAATCAAGAAATTAAACTAAAAGAAAAGTGTAAACAAACTTCAATTCAAAATAATAATTTAAATAAATATTTTTTTTTCTTTAACTCAATTTTTACCTTTTGAATAATTGTAAGAAAAAAACACTTCATATAGATAAGAAAAGGTAAAAGTTCATCTGTCTATTTATTATTCATTCTTTTAAACTTTGATTTTCATTACTTGTTTTTTCTTGAATGCCATTAATATCAAGAAATAACGACTTTCGATTGAACGATTTTCTTAAGAAAAAATATTTTTTTTTGAATGAAATTTTCCATAAAATATAACTAGACTAGTGTTGCTACTTTGGGTAATTATTCACCGAATAGGTTTTTCTAATTTTAAACTAAAATTATTGTTTTTTGTTTATTTTTTCATTGAAATTATTGATTAATTTTATAATTTATTTCGCAGAAAAAGAATTGGTAAAATTCCTTATCGAAAATTTTCCATCGAACTGTGGAAATTTATTTGAATAATCAGGCAATAGTCAAAAGGATATATGAATCCTGTGAATATTTATAAAGAAAATGTCAAAAATAACAAGGCATCTCCATTACAGTAGTTAGATTGAGGGGGTGAGCAATTGCAATGGGCTTATTGTAGTACTTAAATTAAAGCAGTTAAAAAATTTGTGATTTACCAGGCGGCTCCATTTTAAAATGAAATTTAAAAAATGAGGCACATTTTTAATGAAATTCAAGCTAAAATTAAATAATACGTAATATTTAAAAAAAAAATAACCAGACGTCTCCATTTAAATGATATAAAAATTAAAGTTAATTAAAATTTTCTGAAATTAACAAAGAAAAAAAAATTATTTTTAAACTAAAATTAATTTTACATGAAATTTTGTCAAAGAAATTGTTTTATAAAAAATAATTTCATCCAACCGAAAAGTTGTTTCAGGTTATTTCAAATGCGTTTTCGCAATAATCTTTTGCATACATCCTTTGTTTTATTTAAAAAAAAAAAATCTTTGAATACCTGTATGATCATTCAAAAGCATTAAAGAAAATCTTTGAAAAGTTTCTTGAGAATCAAATTTGATGTAGATTTAATGGAGAGACATGTTTCGAGAGAATTGCGCACTCCCCTTTTATCACGATTCACACATGAAACTGCAACCGAAGCTCATTGTACTAAAAAAAAAGAAACAAATTTTCGTTGTTTTGTACGAATTGTTGTCACATTTTAGTACTAAAATTCAAACATGACAGATGCCTTTGATATTACAAGTGAGTATAAAATTCAAAAAATAACAGCATTGGCAATCTGCGCGTGCGTATGTTAACCGGTGTAGTGACACAGCATGCGACGACCCGATTGCAATGGAATTCGTTCAACACACACACACACGCACACACAATTAAGTACAAAAAAAAATATGAAACATTGTTTTCTCTTCGTGAAATTGTACAATCAACATTCTTCATGTTTGTTAAAAATCATATCACAGGACCTTTTGAAGGGGTAAATTTTCTAGGTTTTGGCAGATTAGAGTGTACCATCATTGGATGTGTATCGCGCGCGCAAAGAAAAATTATTTTTTAAAACAAGAAATCAACAAAAAGTATATTTAAATTATACAGGAAAAATAAAAAAATTTAAAAACGGGAAGTGAATCATAAAAATTGTAAATTATCAAAGTTAGTCAAAATTCAAATCGAGTTACAATGTGAAATTAAAAGCATTTCAAGAACAAAATGTGTTATCACGAGAAATACTCATCGTTCTTAGAATAAGCCCAAGATTATTCGTATATTAAAGAAACAAATAAAATAATGAGGAAGTAACTGAAAGTTTTAAAATCTTAACTAGTAAAATTACATAGAACAGAATTTCCAAATCAAAATAAACAAAATCATATATAAAATATCAATAAGTTCACATGAAAATAATTTCAAATAACAACAAGTTACAATCAAAATAAAAATTGAATAAGAAACAATACGAACAAAAAAAGCAAATTCTGATTGTATCACAACACATTAAATTCAAATTGAGCAGAAATACCAAATGTACTACATAAATATAAAAATAAAACATATTACCATTGTATATTATTCTGCCATACATGAATGTTGAATAGTGTTGCGCTATATTTTATTCAATATCCATTCAATGATATTTTTTATTATTATAAAGAGAAAAAAATAATACAATTGTAACAAAAAAAAGTTTATCGTGAAATTTCTGAATCGAATTTAAATATAGTAGAAATTTAAAAAAAAAATCACATTAATATTCAGCGTTAAAATTGATTGGAATTTTTATAATGGTAAAGAACTGTCAATAAAATTTGTATGTTTTTTTTGTTGATTTGATTATCGTAAAACGATATTTTGTCTCAAATTTAACATTACAATTGAAATGCGAATTGAAATTTAGTCACTTTCAAGTCCTATCGATAATAATTTTCATTGTTTTTTTAATTAAAATTTTAAAATTCAAATCCAAATTGACAATTTTCTGAATTTTTTCTATAATATAATAAAAAAAATATCATCAGAAAATTTGGAATTGTAACTCTCATAATCTGAATTTACGATTCATATAATACTGGATTATTCTTTTCATTTAATGCAGAAAATTATAAAAATTGAATTTAACTTGGATTGAGAAAAAAAACATTAATTTCAATTATAATATTAAAAATCATCCTTTTCCTACATATAAAATAAAATATTAAAAAAAATAAAGAGTGTTTCCTGTGTGTTATTACAACAATTAATTATAATAATAAAATTATTATCATAATCGTATTAAAATAGATGTTTCATTGTCATTAAAAAAAATAATATAATGTTATAAAATCATAAAAATAAAGCTAAAGTTATAGTGTTCCACTTAATTAATTATAATTATAACATAAAAAAAATATATTAATTAATTATTCTTAATATAATAATTATCAGCAAACAAAGACGAGAAAATAAAAAAAAAAGTTATAATAAAATCTGTTTAAGTTGATAATTAATCATAATAAAGTCATATAAAAATATTAATATTAAAGTGAAAAAATGTTGTAAAACAATTTGTGATGAAATTGGATCACTGTTAAAGGCAACGATTTACTGGAAAAAACATTGAATATTAAGACACTTTGTTGTAGTTTGTGTAAGTATTGAAATTACATTTTTTTTTAAAAAAGATAACTTTTAATTTTCATTTAAATAACTACTAACCTTTGATTGAATTATTTAATATTCAAAACTTTGAAAACCTGAAAAGCTCCGAAATGTGGTGAGCTTTCAATGAGTGATATATTGGCCATATTTTAAATACTACGTCTTGTTAATGACTTGGTCCGCAGACGAAGATTTTTGATTGAAGCTTACAGGAATGACATTTTAATCGCTTTCCAGTTAATTTAGAACAAGAGTTCGAGTATTATGGGCACTCTTTTAGTCTATGCAGGGTGATCTGCGATTTATGCAAAAGCTTTCTAGGTTTCAATTTTAATCAATTTCAAGATCTCTATTTCATGTATAATTGATTTTAATAATCCTAATTAATGATGATGATGATTAAAGAAGGGTATACCCACCTCAGCCACTACTACATTGGACTTTTTGTGTCCTGTCTTTCGACTTACCCTAAATTATATTCTTCTTTAACGATACTTATTTCCTTCAAGAAATCATATATCTAATCAAGTTTGATTTCAAAAAAGGCCGCTGGAGTTATTTGCCCATAAAAAACACCCAAAAAACCTACTTCTCTTGTTCTCAATTCCATTACAGAAGCAGAGAATGTGTAGAGCATTTTTTTTCTTCTGCTTGACATATTCTACATAAATCTGTTTCCCTTAAATTCATTATCTTAGGGCGTTTTAGGAGACGATCGTGTCCTGTAAGGAATGCCATCAGAAATCTTACTTGACTTGTATTCATTCCTAGAAGCTCCTTAGTATCAACTTCCACCTTCTTGTATAAGGATAACACATTACATTGAAATCAATTTCTAACCATCAAAAACACTTTACCTTCCATCATTCAATATTCACTTAAAATTCTGTTTATATTAAAAGACCTTGAACTTTGAAGTCCCCCTTTTTCTTTTTGTTGTTCTTGTTAGTTTATCTATATACATAAACAATTTACCACAAAAACCGTCTACAATCAACAAAAATCAAACACACGCGTTTAACAACAAACAAAAAAAAATCAACCATAGTTCAGTAAGATAAAAATGAACAAAAAAAGAGAAAAAAAATGTAAATCGATATCTGTCGACTTTTAAGATACAACAAAAAAAATATCATTCAAGATCCTCATCACCATCATCTGATGCTATTCAAGAGTTATTTAAATACAAAGCACGCAAACGACTGGTAATGTAAATGGGGAAAAAACTTGTAGACGAAACATACTGATGGAAAATTATCTCAAAAGTTTAAATTTTTTTTTATGTTTGAAGTTAAATTTCTTCGTTTTCATTCTTTTTTTTCATTTTCATTTAAGATTGAAACGAAATATTTTTTTTTGTTGTATAAGGTCCGTTCCATATCAATCGTACTGAGTGTGGAAATCATAGTCTCCGATTTTATTTATACGCTCACAGTAGAAAGCCCTATTGGTCTCCATCACAAAAATACCATGGTATATATACTTTTCCCATGGGTTAACCCATTAAGACGTATTTTATGTTTTAGCTTCAAACCCTGAAAACTCAATAATAAATAGCGTATAAAATCGGAGACTATGATTTCCACACTCAGTACGATTGATATGGAACGGACCATAATTGAAATTACTTTTTCTCTATGAGCCATTATTTTATTTCATTCCATTAAACTTAGTTGAAGTTGAAAAATCCAATCAAATAATGACAGTTAAGCTCAAATCACCTGGACATTGGTCAAAAATTCAGAATAAAAAAATTCACGCCACTTTTGTAAACCGATTTACTGATGCCCTTTTTGTTTTTTTTATGAGCTTTCAACAAAAGAGTTATTTTATGTTACTGTCATACATTGAAAAATGATTTAAGTGCGTCATTTTATGTGATTGTGTTTTCAAACAAATACAAATAACAACAAAAGAGACAGTTTTTTTCTTTATTTATATAAAATGGTAAATGGTTTATGTCATGCTACACTTAATAATAGGATTTTCCTTTAAAACCGTTATTTTACTTGTATTTTGAAAACGGTTAAACTGACTTTAAAAGAAATAAAATTTTAATTAAAATCCACATCAAAATTATGAGGATAAACTTGTCTCTTTTTTTGCATTGTTCTAATCTAACTCACTCTTAATTCCACATTTTATGACATTTTGTGTGCTTCATATTAAAATTTTTATCATTTTTTTCTCAAAAAATCCGAATACAATACGATGTTTTCCTTTTTTTCCCTATTCAAATAAAATCTTAATATTAGCAACGCATTTTCAAGGACAAAATTGTCACATAATCATCAAAATGTTGCTATGAGAGACGAATGTTGGTTGTTTATACTACTTTAAATACATGAAAGAGGCTTTTGTGTTGGATTAAACATGTAAGCAGTCTTTCATTTCTTCGAGTAATTTATTTTTGTCACTTTCATTTTACACACACACACAAGCATTGAAATTGTACGTTTTATGTTAACATTCTTTAAATTTCTGTCGTTGTCGGTTCTCGAGCAAAAATTTTCTATGTTGATGAAATATTGTTGTGTTGTGTTATGTTATATTCCTTTTGTAGTTGTGCTTCAAATGACGATGATGATGATGAATATTATTTAGTAGATTTAACGCTTTTGAGTATTTTGCTTTTACTAGGACAAAAAAATGAATGTAATACGGAGAGAAAAAGAAGAGACAAGGACAAGGATTTACTTCTTTATCTTTGTTTAATATGGTATTAATAATAAACATATAATAATAAAAAGATGAATTAAAGAGACAAATTTAAGCGTGTGTGTGTTTGTTTGTAAAGAAGACTCATTTAATTTATAGACATTTTATTGCAATTTTCGTGCTTTTCTTCAATCTTTAATATAAAAAACGGTTTAAACGGAATTGAACTCCTTAAAAATAAATGTATATTTTATCTTAAATGTCATAAATTTTCCACATTTCTCATACTTTCAAAAATAAAAAACAAATCTTGTTTTCGTAATTTTTTTGTCACAAAAATAATCGAAGTGACAAAACTTTTTCGATTCCTTACGAAAAATTTCAAGTATAAAATTTTTTTTTCATATAATACATTTTTTTATGATTTATAATCAAGTTGCTCATTAATCCAAATGATTTGTTTGAAAATAAAATGGAAAATTGTTTGAAGACTTGTTTTCCATTTAATCTAATATAATTTTTTTTCATTCTTTCTTTGAAATTATCTGATTTTCCAAAAATGTTTTATTGCTTAATATTAATTCATAAATCATATTTTTTTTGCCTTTTATTTTCTATTCAAGTACGTTTTTACCCTGATATTCAATGAATATTTACATTTGATTTGGGTACACAAGATGAAAAAAAAAATCTAAATCTGATTAAAGTTTTTTTTTCATACTTTGACGATTTTCCTTTTTTTTGCTCTCTCTTTTTTCTTCTCTCCCTATCACTTTATATTCATATCTCGATATAAATATATTTTTTTCTATTCGAAATGGAACCAGAAAATAAATGGATGAAAAAAAAATTATATTAAGCGATTTATTAGATTCAGTTACTCGAACACGTACCTGATACCATCTTCGTCATGTCGTCATCATTGAACCAAAATCGAAGTAAAATATTTTATTAAGTACAAAAAAAAAAAAAATAAATAGAAAATGAAAGGTTATCGGCAATTTAATATTATTTTTCATCTTTCCTTTTTTTTTCTTCATAAAAATAATTTTATTTTTCTATCCTGCATCTCATATTATTATTAATAAATATTTGAACGAAAACCTTGTGAAATGATTGTGTGATGTTTTTATGATGAAAAAAGTAAAAAAAAAATTGTAAAAAAATGAGACTTATGAAAAATAAATATTAAATCATTTAAATTTATGATATTTGTATGCAAATTTGGAATGAAAATACGAAAAAAAAGAAAGGAAAAAATATATTATGAAATCAGCTTGTTTACTTTACATTAACTCAAATTTTTTGTCTCTTAATGAAATTTTATATCAAAACGGATTGTAATGGAATAAAAATATGGTTACTGATGATTTTTTTTAATTCATTATTTTTTTGTTCGTAATTAACCTTTTGGTTGCTGATAGCAAAGTTTCACGATACAAATTATAATTATTTGGATGTGGTTTCATTTCAAGATTTAGCCTGAAATTTCGGATGGATATGAAAATCGGTTACGTTAAATTGTGGCTGTTGTTTTAATTTTCTCGTATTTCCTCAAAATTTCCGTATTACGACAGTTGTCTGGTTCTGTGTCCTTGAATCGGTCAAATTATTTGAAAGCCTCTTAATTTCTTTTTATATTTCAATAAAATTCAATCAGCACGTTGAAATATTACACGGGAAATGCAAAAGTTGCCGTATTGTTGCCGTATTTGTTGCCGTAGACGGCAACTTCTTGCCGTAGCACGGCAACTCTACGGCAATTGTACGGCAGCAAATACGGCAACATTTTTAATTTTTTTTTTCATTTATACAATATAATTTTTTCAAAAAACTTAAAATTTTCAAAAAACTCAAAATTTTCAAAAATACTCAAAAATTTCAAAAAACTCAAAAATTTCAAAAAAGTCAAAAAACTTAAAAAAACTCAAAATTTTCAAAAAACACAAAAATTTCAAAAAACTCAAAAATTTCAAAAAAGTCAAAAAACTTAAAAAAACTCAAAATTTTCAAAAAAAAAAAAAATTTCAAAAAACTCAAAAATTTCAAAAAAGTCAAAAAACTTAAAAAAACTCAAAATTTTCAAAAAACACAAAAATTTCAAAAAACTCAAAAATTTCAAAAAAGTCAAAAATTTTAAAAAATTTAAAATGTCAAAAAACTCAAAATTTTCAAAAAAAAAAAATTTTTAAATTTTTTGAAATTTTTTAGTTTTTTTAAATTTTTTTGTTTTTTGAAAATTTTGAAGTTTTTGAAATTTTTTGAAAATTTAAGTTTTTTGAAAAAATTATATTGTATAAATGAAAAAAAAAATTAAAAATGTTGCCGTATTTGCTGCCGTACAATTGCCGTAGAGTTGCCGTGCTACGGCAAGAAGTTGCCGTCTACGGCAACAAATACGGCAACTTTTGCATTTGCCGTGTTATATCCGATTTTTACAGGTTTTTAAATTAATCTTGTTTGGTATTAAACTTTTTTTTTCATTTCATTTTTACTCAATTACAATAACAAAAAAAATTTAAATATTATACGCATTGAGAATATTTGATAAGGCTGTTGATTTTCAATGTTTTTTATCATCATCAAATGTGACACGTGGTTTTTTTTGTATTAAATCGAGAGAAATTTTAATATGCAATTCAGTCCTTAATTTAAATGATTAAAATTAAAATTTCAATAACAATTGAATGAAAAAAACAAACGTCACATTTCAAGTCATAATTCATATCATTCATTTATTTAAATAAAGTTCATATTAAATCATAAGACAACGAACTGCGATTGAAAAATATCACATTTCATTATCTCATCAAAAATAAATGAATTCAGGAAATTAAAAATGATATCTCCCTGTAGAATTGAGTCACCCTTTTACATTTTCATAGAACAAAAGGATTGTAAAAGAAAAAAATTTTTGTACTAATGAATTGTGATAAAAAAAGAGTGAAATTAAATAATTTCAACAAAAATGAACAACAAATCGCAAAGCACTAATTATAACAAATTAACATTTTCTCGTTTTTTTTTTTTAACATTTTTTTTCTTCTTTTCATTTCATTTCATTCATTCATTTATTTGAAATCTTGTACACGGAATTCCTAGAAGACACGGACATTGACATACAAGCGTCAGTTATCGTGTTTCATGCTATTTAATGAAAAAAATATAACTTATTATAGGAAACTTTTTTTTTGTTGTTATTTAACTCAAAAGTTATGAAAATAAAACAACACATAACATGAATTTATACACGAAATGACAAGCTTAATGGTAAACGACAACATCAGGAAAAGGGAAGAAATGAAGTCGAGAAATGAATTAAATTTATTATTATAATAATTTTCTTTTGTTTTAAAAATAAGTCAGAGGTGCTTGCTTATCATTTTTTTTCCCTTTATGTGTGTGTATGTGCGTGTGTTTAAGGAAATGAACGTACAAATTAGCTGTTGGCGATAACTCATTTTCCTATCCAATTTATAAAATTAACACAAAATAAAGATTAAAAAAGTTTTTTTATTTTGTTTTCGATCAAAGTAGAAAATGTTTCGATCTATTGTGTTAAAGGTGTGTTTCCTATACAAAGTTATGGATTGTTTAATTGGAGTTGTTCAAGTATTTACATACATTTTTTAAATAAATGGAATTTCCTGGATTAATTTCTTTGTTATGAAATTTCCATTCACTACAAGGAATTTAGTGTTAATGTGCAAACAACAAGCAATTTTTTTAATATTTCTAAATCATGAATTCATTATCATACATAAAAACATAAAACGCATGGAATCGCTTTATAACACAACTATTTAAAAATATCATGTTCTATAAATTTATATTTAAGTGAAAGTAAAATGTAGCTAATGCGTCAATTATGTCATGTTACTGTATGAATAAATTGTTGACGTTGAGTCTGACTGTTCACTTGAACACAGAGAAACAAGCATTCATTAGTTTTATCGTTGAATTAAACGAGCAACTTAAATCCCCTTTCCTTCCAAAAATATGGATATTTGAAATTTATTTTATACATACACCACATAAAATAACCCCACCTAACAAAATATGAACCATAACCTCAGCCAATTTTAATGGCTTGGGGTGATTATACTAGGAATGTATGTGTTTGTTTGTGTGTGTAATTTATGTATATTGAGTAAAATTTTCGCGTGCGTACATTAAGACAAAACAATTTAACTTATAGATGATAAGCTGTCAAAAACGTACAAATGATATTATATGAAAATAGAAAAAAAACACCTTGTGTCTATGATTACGGATCACAAACAGAATAACGATGGTATTTTAGATAAATTAATGTAAATTACGGAATTATCTTAATCATATACAATTCATTCACATGCAAATTCATCAAATAATGAAGAAATATGATAATCTTGATGATACCACTTGTGGCAGTTATGGTGATGACACCATTTTTTTGTGTAAGTGTGTGTGTGTGTGTACGAAGAATTAGTTCTCATTTCATTGAGCATATTGCCTTAGGATTTTAATATAACTATTTAAATATTCCTTTGAAAAAGTTTCTTGTAAATTTTAAATATGTTTATTATTTAAATTTGAGCTTAAGTCACATATTTTCTGTAATTATGAATTCAAATGTGACAGTGACAAAACCAGGCATAATCCGGATTAGTAAATTTAATTTGAAATTTAACCTTCATATCTTCATATTTTATTACTCAAAAAAACTTGGTACGAGTAAGTTCAATTTAATTTGAGAAAAATTTTCTAGTATAAATTTGTATTAAAATGTAAGAAAAGAATTTTATAAAAATTTCATTGAATTTAAGTTTCAGTATCATAAAAAGTAATAATATTAAATTAAATCTGTTTAAAAATTTTCATTTGAATTTAAAAAAAAACTTTTTATAATGCAAATCGTTCATAATATTTGAATCTCCTTTGAAAGTGTTTGAAAAAAAAAATACTAAAATGCAGTTACCACACCAACATAAAACGTATAATGAAATTACATTGTGTGATTATTTTCAGTATCATTATTGAATTTTTTTTCCTCGTATGTATAAATAATAATATTATTATCGTTATGGAATTGTATGAAAATTTATACGCAAATTTTGAATATGAAATTTTTGTTAGACTAATAAATTTAATAATAAAATAAATGAGATTTTTCATCACAAGTGACGACATGTTTGAATATCAGCTACCGGTTCAACATTATGCTGGATTTTTATTGAATTACTGAATTGAAATTATTGAATTATTGAATTGAAAATGTCTGAATTTCAGGAACTAAACTCCTGAAAATAAGGAGTTAACTCCTGAACGTTAGGAGTTTAGCTCCTGAAATTCAGGAGTTTTCTTCCGACAGGATAGGGAAAAACCAGGCATTTCCATTATAAACATTTAACACATTTACAAATAACCTTGCGCCTACGTGTTTAAATGCAATTCGAATTTACAAAGCATAGTACCGACAAAACATCATCAATGTCATCACTGTTCATAATATGTATTTTAAAATGCATAAAATTTTAAAATAAATAATATGAAATACATTTTATTATAATATTTAAACAAAATAATAGTGAAAGGCAAGTGACCTACTAAGCAAAAATTTAATATATTTTAGTTTTATAGTGCCAAATATTCTAAAATTATTCAGGAAATATGAAAAAAGTAATGTCATAATTCGAGGCTTTGAGTTCCTGAACTAAAAAAAGTTAATTTATAATGTTTTTCAATGATTTCAATGAATATTAAATTTCGTTAAATTCCTTTAAATCTTATTATAAAAAAGTCATTTTGATTTAAAAATAAATAAAAATTTTGAAACAATGAATTGAAAATTTAATAAAAAGTATTACAATAAGTATGAATTGAGTTACAGAAAATAATGAAATGAGAATAAGTATTCTCTTAAAATAATATCATTATTATTTTATTATTTTTTATGTTTTCATCTTAGCAATCAGATATTGAAGAAAAAATATTATTAAAACATTTTAAAAATAAACATAATACAGCTTATTTTTACTTTATTTGCGTTCCATTGCATTGAAAATTTAAAACTTCGAAAAAAATGCACTTTTGGGATTATTTTTTTGTCGGTCTATGAATCATGACCGAAAAAATTTCAATGAAACACAAATACATTGTTGGATTTGATTCAATTATAAACGTTTTTCAATATTTTTTATTGCTGTTATGAAATTAAAACTAGATTTTTCTTTTTCATGATTTTTTATTCATTTTTATTTATTATATTGTTTCATTATTTCATTTTAACAAAGCTTATTTTATGTAACTTATAAACTTCTATAAATTTTTTCTCGTTATGACAAAGAAAACAAATAAAAAAAAGATTTGAAAGATTTTAAAACATCTTGTTTCTGTTTCTTGTTTCAACTTTTTTTCTTCAAAAATAAGTTTCATAATTTTTTTGTCACTTTTTTATATCATTTAATGAATGGTCACAGTGTCAAATGTTAAAATGATGATACAATTATTTTACCATCATAATTTTGGGAAATTTGTTTCAAATGAACTTCAAATAATTATATTTAAATGGAATTTGAATTGATTCTTCGAAAATTATATGATAAGATATATAACATTTAAATTTTTGACAAGAATTAGCACAAGCGTAAAATTTATCGAATTCGCGGAAAGATTAAATTATATTGTTTATTCATTATTTTCATTTTTATTCAGTTCAGTAAAAAAATAATATTTTTTTTTAACTTGTGTTTGCCTACTTCAAAAATTTGTTTAAAAAAAAAATATAAAAAAAATCATAAAAAGTGTGCCTTGTCCTCAGGAAGTTATTAACTTCTAAAATAAACTTTTATGAGGAGGGGATGGCTAACTAAAAAGTAAAAAACAAGGAGTTTTCAAGCAAAAAAAAATATTTGTGATAACAGCTTCACAAAGTTTTTAAAAGTTGAATTTTTTATTGAGTCTGATTTTGCGATGTGAGAAAAACCTAAGGTGTTTACAACTATACTTCCTGTTAATACTCAAAATTCAACTTTTAAAAACTTTGTGAAGCTGTTATCACAAATATTTTTTTTTGCTTGAAAACTCCTTGTTTTTTACTTTTTAGTTAGCCATCCCCTCCTCATAAAAGTTTATTTTAGAAGTTAATAACTTCTTGAGGACAAGGCACACTTTTTATGATTTTTTTTATATTTTTTTTTTAAACAAATTTTTGAAGTAGGCAAACACAAGTTAAAAAAAAATATTATTTTTTTACTGAACTGAATAAAAATGAAAATAATGAATAAACAATATAATTTAATCTTTCCGCGAATTCGATA
>LN483887.1:40885-64642 GCA_900002565.1 Culicoides sonorensis
TCAGAAGAAACCATGGGTCTGCGATGGCCCAGAAAGGCTGTAGCGGCACTTTCGCAAACTCACACTTTTTAGATTTGAATAAATATAAAAGTATTATAATAAGAGAATTCATGTGTATGGAAAAAAAAATTTTTTTCAAGTTCGTCCTAGGTCTTTGGTGTCTTCAGCAAAGTTGTAGCTTATTTTGAGAGAATTTTAGTGATATAATTTTTTTTTTGATTTTCCGGGAAATTTGTGGAAATTTTTTGATTTTTGTTGAAAAACCGGTATTTTAAACCAAAAGTTGTTCGGCAACTCTATTTTTTTATATGAAAATCAAAAATTCTAATGATTGGAGCACCTCGGCCGGTAAAAATAAGATAAAGTTTCAGAAGAAACCATGGGTCTGCGATGGCCCAGAAAGGCTGTAGCGGCACTTTCGCAAACTCACACTTTTTAGATTTGAATAGATATAAAAGTATTATAAAAAATGAGACGAGAACATTAAATAAATCATTTAAAATTAAGAAAAGTACTCATTGTAAATTGGATCGCAAAAATTCTTAGATTCCAGAAAAATGTCATTATATAATTTAAATAGAATTAAATTTAAAATTTACGTAAATGTCAAATTTCAATTTAATCATCAAAAATTAAATATCTTAATTATAAATTTATATCTTTTCTAGAAATGTTAATTACAATTATCTTTGCCTTTTCAACCTTAAAACACTGATTAAACAAATCTGTATTACAAGACATCAAAGCACTTTTTAAGAAGATTTCAAATTAGATTTAATCAAATACATACAACATTAAATACAGTTTTAATTTTTCTTTTTGTATCATTTTTCTTATTTTTCATTCAATGATATTTGCTTTTTTTTCTGTTAAAGGAAACCCAAAAATTTTTACCCTTTTTTTCATTTTGATTGACCTTTATTAAACAATCAGAAAAGGTATCTGAAAGAGGATAACGTGATTTATATAGAATGGAAAGAGAAGGAAAAAAAAATACCTGCATGTTTTTAAATGAAGCAATGAAGAATTCCTCAAGATATGGAAGACAGGAATGTGATATTAAGAAGGAAAATAAAACATACATCACGCACTTACCCAGAAAAATGAACCAAATACGTTGAATGAAAGGAAATTTTTATATTAAGAGGGGACACACATACATTATACATGTTTAAGATAATCCAAAATGAAAGCAGAATACGGTTAAAGGGAGATTTCCGATAAATATTTGTTTGTCAATATAATATGTTTGATATTGATCGGATTTCGGTTCTGTATCATACATATAAAATTTATGATTCTATTTCTTTTTTTTCTTCTTTTGTTTGTTTTTTCAACCCCTTTTTGTTATGAACACCTGTAGGACAGAGGAAATATCCGCATTTGGATATATGAAAATTATATCTGTCTTGGAATATTCCATTGAATTAAGAACACAGCTGTGAAAATCATAAATTTTTCATTTATTTTTCTTTAACTCCCCCAGTAAAACCAAAAATACCTTGATTGAGTCAACATTCACTTTGAATCACTTTTAAAGCAGCGATCAAATCAATTGAAACGTGTTAAAGTTAAGAAACTTGTATTACCTATATTTATTTACTTATTAAAAGACACGCACATACACACATAAACACACACATTCATAAAAACAAATTAAATAGGGGAGAAAATCAAAAAAAAAAAAAATACTGGGAATTTTGTCACCTGTTAATTATTTCTTTAATTCCCATATAAATAAATAATTAAATTTTTGTCCTATTTATCTATCAAAAAATACAAATAAAATAAAATATAATTTTTTCGATTAAATATCATCCTAAAATTCATCATAAAATTAGAATATCAAATACTCTGGTTTGTAAATGACAAAATTAAACCAAAAAATACAAAAATATTTACTCGTGTAATACAAATTAAAAATTAATGAAAAAGGAAGATAATGATCTGTCAATTTTATTGTCCTTTACTTCTTTCTTCATATTTATTTATCTGTTCTTGCAATTATTGGGAAGAAAATCGAAAAGTGAGACGATTTTTCGTTAATAATCGAATAATGAGGAGGATGATGAAGAGGGAAGAGAGAAAACAAAATAACAATATAACCGCTTTACTACATGAAATGTCGGTATAAAACTCAAGCAAAACAAAAATAATAAAGGTTCGAAGTAAATTAATAAAACATTTAATGATGTTGCTGAAAGTTTTATTGCCATTACCGATGTCGTCTTATTTATTTTGCTGGAAGACAAAGTTTTTGTGTTCAAAAATATAATTTTGCTTAATTGTCATTTATGTTGAGAAGATTTTATATTGCAGACCGATTTACTTCAATTATAATGATATTGTGTATCAATTTCATTGTTGTTTTTTTTGAACAAACAAAGTTCTTGGAACTTAAATTGGTTTTCATAACGACAATCATCGAACATATGTCAAAATTAAATGTCAGTTTGAAACCTTACTTGAGTACAAAAACAATCCATTAGTTTTGATGTGTTTTGTCTGTGACATATCCAAATCCATATTCAAACATCGCACGTAAAACTTTTCTCTCTCATTTTTTAATTTCCATTAAAAACGATTTTATCTACTTCACAGAATTGTGTGCATCAAAAATTCAATCTTAACAACAATAAAATCAGCAACACCAAAAAAACAAAGAAACACACACAGAAAATTTCAAAATAATTTAGCACAACTAGGATTTAATGATGAGAAATAAATAAATATTCAAGATAGCATATCTAACAATAACACACACACACACAAGTTAAAAAAAAATATTTCTACATTCAATTTTTGAAAAGTATATTATACAAATTTATAAACATAAAGTTTCTATAAGATTATTTTAACATGTCTAAGACTTGAGTGCATAAAATTTATCAGCATGTGGTAAATAAATGTTTTTCAAGTGTTTTATATTCATATCAGAGAGAAATGTTTCTTCTTCCTTAACTTCTTATTGATTATATACTAAACGTTTTTCAATTTTATCTGAAGTGAATAAGATTTTTCGTTTTGCTATGTTTAAAGTTAAATGAAATTTGAATGACTTATGATTGAATATAATCAAAATTGTGGTTTCTTGAATGATATTACTTTAAATGATTTTTTTCCATTTAGCATGCATCATCGTTTTGTGGTAGACAGATTTTCCACTTAACGTCAATAACAATTTCAAATGTGAATCAACACCTACGCATTATAAAAAAAAATGAATTTGTGCAATTTCACCTATTTTCCATATAACGCCATTACATTTTACTCATCAGTTATGAATTGGATAAAATTTACCTGTGAAAATGTTGCTAGCGAAATTTAAACGGATAAAATTCACTGGAATTTGAATTGAAATGATTTTTTTTCCACTTTTATGATTTAGTTAAAACTTTTTTAGAAAAATCCAATTAAAACTCATTTTTTGCTTTTAAATTTCATTTGAGTTAATTAAGTACTACACATTTTTCAACTACAAGGCATCAAATCAATTTGTGAGATGCAAATGACACTCAAAACAAACAGAGATATGGTGGATGTGTGTGTAAATGTGAGAGAATGCACAAAAACACATTTGAAAAAATAAGTGCAATTGAATTTGAATATAAGAATAATTGCATATCTCGTTACTCCCATGAACATTGTTAGTTTTATAAATATATGGTTTTACTCACTTGAAATGGATGTGTCAGGGGTTTTTACTGAAAATAATACTCTTTCAGGTACTTTTTGTTCTTCAAGGTCTTAAAAATACATCAATTTGATCAAAAATTTCACCAGCAAAGAAACAAAAATTAATTTAAAATTAAAAATTTTAGATTTCACCGAACAACTATTCAAATTATTTTTTCTCTTTTATTTAATAATATTTATTCATCGTACTTTTATGTGACACATACCTTGAGTTCTCATGAAATTGACAAGATAAATGTGCACTTTTCTGTAATAAATGTATGAACGCCTTGTTTAACTACAAATATCAATTGCATTTTTATTTCATTTCTCTTTGCTCTTTCATTTTTCTTTTTCTACTTATTGTATAATATTATTTTTATTTTCTTTTTTATGATAAAATAAAAATGTCGTCATATTGACTCAGTTGTTGTCAAATACACGTTTATCAAAACTGAACATACAAGAAAAAAATTTAAAAGAGATTCTTATTTGGAAATAAAATAAAAATTGAATGAAATGATAATAAAAATATATTTTTTTTTTGAATCTTTTTGCATTTCTAAGTGATTTTCAAATAATAAAGGAAAAAAATATATGCAAAAAATGTTGGTATTTAATAGAAAAAAGAAAATCGATGAAAACAAGCATCGTTTAGCAGTAAAACTAGTTCACTGAATAAAAAATTGTTTATTTCAATTCTGTTATAATCAATTTTTATTGAAAGTCTGACAGAAAAGAAAAATTTTCAATATTAAAAAATAATTTGCAAGAATTTTGATTTAAGAAGAATTTTATTTTCAATATGGGTTTTTTTATGTTTTTCATTAAAATAATTTATCTTTCTGTTATTGAATTTTAAAAATTCTTTAGCAAAATGAAAGAGCAAAGGTGAAAGTTTTTTTATTTTCAAAAGAGTTATTAATTATTTATGGGATTTTAAAGTGCAATGTTTGTTGGTGGTTTTTCTTTGAATTGTAAATCAAAATCTGTGAAATTTCCAAACAAAAATCCTCTATACAGTTAGAAACACCTTTACAAATTATTTTAATAACTCAAATGACAGTATCGTATTTAATATGCGTTATCAAACCGTTATTTGCATACATGAAAAAGCATGTCGATGGAAATTTTTCCCAATAGAATTAAAAACTTTTGAACAAACACACTGCATGGCAAAAATTGCATAATCCTTTTAATACTTTCACCAAATTTGTCTTGTTTCACCTTTCTCCAATTTTTTATCAAAATTATTCCTATTTTTAACACTGGATTGTGAGTTAAAAGTACAGAAACTGAAGGCAAAATACAACACAAATAAAATAGCACCCACCCGCTGGGGAGTAAAAATTTGTGTGTTTGATACTAAAATCTGACATATTATATTTCATACATTCATAAAATAACGTATGCAAAATTTGTGTAAAGCATGTGACACACTTTATAAACCGTGAAAATGTTTTGTCTGTTGGTTTTTTGAACAAAAATCCTCTTGTTTATACACCATCTGCAATTGAATATGTACAAGAAAAATAATAATAATAATGAAAAAAGAGGAAAATTTATAAGATAAACCAATTTACATGACCATGAATTTTCTTTCATATGTCATGATGTTGTTACCGGTGTATAGAAATAACGTTATAAAATCGTAATGCAAAAACTTAAACCAAAATGCTAATGATGTTCTAAAAAAAAAAATACCCACATTTTCCATGTTAAATGATTAAGATACGAAATCAGACTCATACAAAACTTTTATACGACAAAGTAAAATCTGGATGCTTTTACTAATAATACGTTAAATTACTGCCACTGTTTGTGCTCTAATAGTCATGACAGGGTATGTTTATATAAAAGTGATTTTGTTGAACATTTGCACCAAAAAAATAGCATAAAGAATAGAATAACTGACTCGATTTTATCTCTCCAAGGCATGTTGTTGCTGCATCGTGTTCTTCCATTCATTTCTATAAAATAGATTTTAATGAGCTGCTATGATAAAAAAACACTAGAGTTGGAATGTTTCTGGGTAACGGGTAATGTTACTACAAATTTTTAAAATTAAATTATGCCGTTTGATTACAGAATTTTCATAGTCTAACACTTGTATGTGTCTGTTATCTTGAAACATTTGCTGTAAAATGAGTTTATGTCCATGATGGTAAAAGTTTTGCTTGTAGTTTTTTTGTGTTATCCATGAAATGGAAAACGACTCCAGATAATTTATTTTAACCTTGTTATATGTGTGATAAATTAACTAATGTTGCACCGTATCACGCGGATATCACGATAGAAAAAGAAATTTATGTATGAGTTACAGGTCATGAAAAATTATTTCTTTTGTAATTTTTTCCAAATAATCCTAGTTGAGTTTTTTTTGAATCTGTTTTTATATTTCAATTCAAATTATTTCAGTAATATTGAAAGCCTTAAAGTCGCAGTTTTTTATTATTATTTTTTCCATATTGTCTAGTAGTAAGGATACTTGCCTTATACACGATGAAATATTCATTATGTGACCATGCTCTTTGTCCTCAGTTCACGTCAGTATCTAAAAAAAAAATAATACTATTTTATCATGCTAAAGTTCTAAAATGTATTAAACCAATTGATCTTTTATCAAACATTTCACCCTTTTTTTAAACAAAAAGTAAATATTTTGCTACATATATGCCAGCATTGCACTTTAACTCATAAATCCCATATGTGCCTTACTGTTTTATGTCACAATGACAAAAAGAAAAAAAAAATAATAACATAACATTTCAAATTTTATTACATCCATCTAAACCTGACTTAAGTCGAACAATGAAAGTTAATAAAATAAAAAAAGAACAGCTTGAATACAATATAAATCGAGATCTATGTCAGTTTACTATTGCAATGAATTCCATATTGGATTTGGTATTGAACATTTCAATACAGATTCTACTTTTTTTCATGTTTCTATGTAAATATTGTTGTATTTTTCCAATAAAGTATCTGTTACATGTAGTGAAAACTGATATAAATAAAGATGTGATATAAAGTATATCAGATAATTCAAGTCATGTCACATTCAGGTCGATATATTGTTTGATTTCTGACGATATTTTACAATCAAATTTTAAATTGAATAATGTGATTTTTTTTTTTTGATCTTTTGATTATCTAAGTTTATTCCCAACTGGAGAATTATTATTTTGCAGCTTGTTCAGAATTAGATGCATAATTAGAATTAAAAGAAGGAGAAGCAGTAAATGATGTTCCACAATTTATGAATTTAAGAGCCTTTGAATATAAATTACGATCACTTTGAACATTATTTTCTCGTATATTTTGGGATGTGAATTTCGTGTCCTATATAATCATCCCATTCATTTATGTAAGTGAACTTCACATTTAAAAAAATGTTTAACGATGATCATCTCCTTGCCTTTTTATGGCCACGGCCACTGTGGCGTAAAAAAAACAAAACAGTATAAAAATCCATAAATTATGTCGTTTTTTTCCTCTTAGTTGAAACATGGAAATATTTTATATTTGCTGTGTTTTATGCATTCATTCTGTTCTTAATCCGAATTTCTTGAGCCAAGTTAGTGTTTTTCTCTTATATAAATTTTATGAAAAAATATGTCATTTCACTAAAGCGAAAGTATGTTCATTTATATTATTATTCATTTTTTTTTATTTTAGCTTTCATCATATTGATGCCAAAAAAATTTCCTTAATGCTTGGAAATTGTCCAAAAAAATATGTATTTTTTTTGTTTAAGATGAGGTTATTTTTATTAGTGTTTGATGCTGAGATTTTTTTGGTATTGGTGTGTTTTTTTTTCATAATAAAATTGAATATATTGTAATAAGTGATGCACTTCACCTTTAAAATTATAAACTATTTGAGTTGACAAGCAATATGGTGATTTTTTGAAGGATCTAAATTTTTTTAATTGAAAATGTAGAAAAGTTAAATAAAATTTTTTGTTCACTCAATTCATTCACTCGTTGTTCGCATGTTTTATTTACAACTTTTACACTCAAATTTATTGTGTTTTTCAAGCACTCTTCAATCTTACTCGCTCTCTCTTATCTCTTGCAATTGCACTGCTTTTTTTATTTTAATAGGATTAAAAATAATTTAGAGCACATTTTATTTCATCTCTCACCATGCACATTTTTTGAATATTCAATTCTTGTGCCACTTTCACCAAATTCTAAACAAATCATTTGAAGCTACGTGTGTCAAATTTTTCCATTCAAATTTCAAAACACATATCACACAACTTAAAAATTTCCATTTTGTATATCATTATCTCTAATATAGCTATTCAACTATGAATTTAAAAAGAAAATGAAAAGAATTTATTTTTTTTATTATGATGAGGACACAAATAAAATGTGACACTGCATAAAAGACATATTTGTCATGTTCATAGCAAGTACAAGCACTTGTCTGATTTTCTAAAGTTTACGTTCTATTGTGACATTTTTTTCATTTTATTTTAGAATATCAGGCAGTCCGCCGTTTGGTATACGAGACAAAATCGATTACCAAACACTAAAACTTAAAAAATAATTAGTTAATCAATATGAAACCAAAATCAGTGTTATTTTTCTGTAACAAAACATGTTAGAGCATAACTATGCAAAGTTTCAATGTCTGAACAATTAAAATATGAAAGATATTAAAGTTCAAAGTTGGTGTTTGGTATACAATCGAAATTAATGACAATTTTGACTTGGTTAAAACATTTTGATTTTTCAATTCGAATTTTGACTGTAGAAAAAAACTGTTCAAACATAAGCCGTAAAACATTTCAAAATTTTATAATTTCATTTGTTTGAAGCTTAAAATACAACACTTTTCACATAATTCCAATTTTAGTGGCGTTTGGTATACATGTTGGGTATACACAAAAGTTCTCATTTCAAAACTCATAGAATTTTCATACAAATTCAAAAAAAAAATTGATAAATTTGAATTATTTCATTATTTCAAACATCAAATAAAAATTTCAAACACTTGTTTGATAATAAAGCCAGTACATGAAAAAAAAAATTGTTTGGTATACACCAAAGTCAGTAACTAAATTTATTTAAATACTTTTTGTGGCTTCGAATTGAAATGCTTATCATAAAAATCTTTGAAAATTAACGGTATTTCTTAATTTAAAGAAGTTACATCTTGTAAAATCAAAAATTGTTTGTTTTTGCGTTTGGTATACACAACTGAACAAAATTAACACTATCGTTGTAAAACAGCTTTTTTGGTTTGAAGTGATTGAATGGAATTTCTAGGGCTACGAAATATGTAAAAATGGAATATTAAATTATCATAAAAAATAAGAGAAGGGTTAGAAAAGGTGGTTTTTCCATTAATTTCACTATTCATTGACCGTTGAGTTTATTGTACAAACATGCCCAACAAAAATTAAGTTTTCTTATTTAATATAATTGATTTGGATCTAGTTCTATGTTTTTTGAATAATTTAGGACCCTTTTTATTATTAACGAGCAAACTCAGTTTGAAAAACAAAGTTTGAAATTTTTCGATTTTTTAAATTTCTGGCGGACTGCCTGTTTAAATGTTTCGATAATTACTTATTTCTTTCAAAATCTGTTGTTTTATACTACTTTTGTGCGCAAAAAATAATTTCAGAAAAGTTTACAGATTATTTACAGACTTTACTGATCAAATTTGATGTGTAAAGTCCGCAATTGTTCGTAAATATTTCTCCATACAAAATAATTACGGTGTTTACGGATTTTACAGATTTACGGATAGTTTACGGACATTTACAGACTGACGAGTTTTCCCTATATATAAAGAAAAATCAAAAAACAAAATGGAAATCATTTTAACGCGGTTTATCGTAAGTTTTATTTGAAACGAATATGTATGTATGCCGTGAAATTTCTTACGTTTTAAATGTGTTCACTCGATTTTGATTTTAAAATCATATAATTTAATTTTTTTTATATATTTTTTAAATAAATATTTTTGTATATTTTAATTAATTTTGTGCACATAAATTGTTGTTTGTATAAATTTTACTCACGCGTACAGATTTTACGCATAGCAAAAATGGTGCTGGTGCCGTTATAACGTTAACCTAACTAACATAGTTTTAAGGAAACCATTGGGTTTGTCCAGTAAATATTTGGTTTGAAAGATGGATCAAATACTATGAAAAACTGAATAAAAATCCTAAAAATAAACTGAATTTAGTTTTAAATATTTGAAAATAAAAATGTATCGTTTCTTCTTAAATTACTTTCAGTTTATCATTGTTAATTTTCAGGTTGAAAAACAAAAATTAACAAACTTGATAAAAGATACAGTTTATCATTAAGGAGTAAAGATATTTTTGGCTTATATAAGAAGTTAACACTACGAAATTTACGAAATGCATCTATTTCATAAAACTATCTAAAATGAAAAGATCATTTATGATAAACGATATCTTAAATGAAGTCAAAAATAATCATCAGGCCATTAGTTCAAGGGAAACATCAGAAAGCAGAGTAGGTAAGTAAGTTTTCCAAAACATACAAGTTGGTGATGTATTGATTCAGACATTGTTCAAACATTCAGATAAGGGAGAAGCTAGTAAAAATTTTCGTACAAAATAAATTTATAAAGCACTATGTCGTGAATATGGACAATTAAAACCCCATTTATTTCTCTTATTTGTGTATTAGGATAGGCTTACTCAAAATATTTTTACTTAAAAATTAATTAAAACTTTTTAAGTAATATAAAAAAATCTAGGTATAAAATATAAAGAAGAAGATAGATAATTTTATTCACTTAAAATAAAATATGCCAATATCAAATGCTCAGCTTCTCAGCTAAAAAAAGTTAGACAGAGATACAAAATTCATTTCACTAAACTTAAGACTATGTTCGTATATTAAATAGTCACAAGGCATTTCAAGATCAATTGTTTTGCAATTCCATCGTTCGATTGAGGATGATTTCGACAATTCTTCATTTACATAATTTTTTTGATGTTGGCTCACTGTGTATGATTATATAAAGCAAATATAACTTGAATAGAGTTTTTCTAGAATTGATTTCTCTGCTCGGCAATAAGAGATAAGCAACATGAACCAGTAAAACAATGGAATTGAAATACTTCCTGACTCTTAAATATACCAAAATAGTCTTCGGTTCAAATGTTATTAAGTGATGAAGAAATTGGATACACAGAAATTCATTAACAGAAATATTTTGAGTTAAAAGTAATTTTTTAAAACGGTATTTTAAATGGTAAATCTTCGTATTTTGAATTAGCTAAATTTTTCATTCTCTTTACCGGAAATAGAACAGAAAAAGAAGGAAATCGGGAACTGGAATGAGCTTGCAACGCTTTTCAAAAACTTTCACGGAATAATAATTTGAGAAAAATTTGTTTTTAAGTATTTATTAATACTATTTAGGCATAAAATTCTTATTAGTAAGGAGTAAAAGGTGAATTACAAAGAGTGATTTTAGTTTTTAGGGTGAATGCAATATTTGTTGAATACAAATTTGACAATCAAAAATTTTAAAAAAAAGTAAGGAATTAGCATACTCTACAGACAATTCTAAATTATTACATTTTTAAAACAATTCAATTAATGTAAATGAAAAATGTAATTGAAAATAAAAACATTTAAAGGTGTTCTACAATTCGTAAATAAATATTCACAACAAACGTCTTTAATAAAAAAAATAAATCGGGTGGGACACATTGCTCTATAGCAAAATAGAAGTAAAACCCTTAGTTTTGCATTTTACTCAAAACAAAAAACTATATTTAAAGTATAAAAAATAAATACTTTAAAACTTTAAGTGGTATGATGTATATATTTCAACTACATTAAGACTGGTATGCTTAACACTTAAACCGGTTGTGCTATTTTCCATAACATAAACCATAGTTGGGGTCTTTCAGACCCTAATCAAATTTTTAAAATAAAAAAATATTTCTCATAATGTTATTCAATATTATTCTTTTATTCATCAATACTTTTTATAATTAGTATGTTACACCAGTCTTTCGTTTATAATTATTAAATACTGAATGAATATTATGAATTTTTCATAAAAGGGTCAATTATGATATATATTATCAAATATTACTATAATAATGAGATATCACGAAAATAGAAAAGTCTTTATACATATTGAACTTAGATTTACATTATTAACCTTCAACCTGTATAGGGACTTTTAAGTCCCTGTTTTTAACTAAATTTAGATAATAATTCTTTAATCGTTTATCGTACACAAGTAATTCTTAATATATAGTTTCGAAATGTTAAAATGAGAACATTTGAATAAAAAAAATAATGCCTGGTTAGTTTTTTGATAAAAAAAAAATACCACAACTTAATCCGGTCCACAGGGACTTTTAAGTCCCTGTGAATGTTTTTTGTAATATAACTGTATTTTTTGAGTTATTTTGGACATATTTTTGTTTTTTATTTTGATATTCTAAAAAGTAAAAACAAAATTATCACGATTCTTTTAAGAATAAATATGTCAAAACGCAAGAATCTGAACTATATTGATGAATCTATATTCGAAGATTATAATGATTTCAATTGAGAATTGATTCAGACTATGAGTAAGAAATCGAGGTAAATGATAGAATTTCAGATTCTGATGCCAGTATTGATGATTTTGATTGACAGAAATCGATGAACTTAGCTTCAAATCTAAGTTCATGTTATTCATGAAGCCAGGTTCTGAAATGCAGTAGATTGCTTGGATCTTCATAAGCTGGTCACGCTTGCAATGCTTTCAAGTGAACCTCTTGCTAAGAATGTACGTCGTGGAAGTATCCACAGTAGTTAATACGATGAAAGAGCTGCGAAAAATGAAGTGATATGCTTAGGCTGTAAAAAAAGTGTATGTTCAACACATAGAGCCGGTACCATATGCAAGTCATGTGCTTTTGAACAAGATAATTAATTTCAAATTTTTTTATGCTGTGATAACTATGCAATTTATAATATAAAGTAAAATAATTCAGAAGAATAAAGTGATTTTTATACATTATTTTGAATTTTTAGTCATTCAAATTTTTACAGGGACTTTAAAGTCCCTGAAGACCGGATTAAGTTGTCGACTTAAAGCCAGGTTGAAGGTTAAAATAAGAAAAGAGTTAAAACTCTTCAATATTACAACGAAATTGTTGTAAAATCAAGGATATAATGTAATAGATTTAGAACAAGTCATAGTAGCATCCACGGCAAATTGGTGCTCTATGTTCAAGACATACAGGTTTTTTTCACGATCCACAAGCTGAACTGGTTTATCTGTCTTTATCACGTGCACAAAACTCGTATCTTTTGCGCTTTTCAAAAGTTGTTATCTCATTTTATTTGGACTAAGTCGCTGAATTCAGAATAGTACGGATTTCTGTTCTTAATAATCTTCATCTGAACCAGAATAATCTGCTCCCTCATCTTAAGAATCATCATTCTCATAAAATACATTATTAAAATCGAAATTTATTATCACAATTTATAAATTTATCCATTGAAAGAACAATAACGTAAAACGTACTTGGGGTCTATGAGACCCATTTGTAAGTTTTTGGTACGAAGAGTTGAATAAAAACAGATGTTATTCGTATGACAGTCAAGTATCAATTGAGACGAAATTGTTCAAACAAAAAGAATAGGGTTGCCCATACAAAAATTTTACTAAAAAAAGGGCTGGGGTCGTAGCGACCCCGCAAAATCGGTTTAAGTGTTAAAATCTGAATACCTCATTTAATTTTCTTCATTAACAAAAGTAAAATACACCATTACAATACACCATATATTTTCAACCATTTCCTCAATTATTATAAAATAATATTAACAGAAATATTAAAAAAGTTAACAAGTTCAACTTTTCTCGTCGAAAAATCAATCTTAAATATATTAGTTAAATCAGCTGATTTGTAATTTTTTGTATCATTATTGGCCAGCATTGCGTTTCGCAACATGACTCTTTGGCATTAAATTCAAGAAACTAAAACAATCGTTTTCATAGATTTTATGTTGCGTGTGTATAAAATACTCGTCTTGTTAGCAAATATTTAAAGTTTAGCAACATCAACCTTCCAAAGCCTGATTTATTAAATTTTTCAGTAAAAGAAGCAAAAAAAATAGAAAATGTCACAACTTCTGACTCGTTTTACACTTTGAAAAATAAAAGTGATGAAAATATCCAAAACAGATCGATTAGATTTTAATTTGAATACAATTTACCGGATTAAAATATCTTTTACGGTTCTTGAAAAATTTGACGCCAAAAAAAGGGTTCACGACAACAAGTAGTTGATTTACAGTTTCGGGGCTAAGGTTTCATAATCATTATTATATTTCAAAACTATTCGAAAAAAGGGAAAGAAATAAAGAAAATTAATTCATCAAACTTTAACTACTTTGATATTATTTATTATTATTTTATTTGCAGCTGAGCATTTAGGTATAAAAAGCATCTCTCTCTGCTAATAGATAAAATATTTATATCTAAAACTTAAAATATTTTCATATTAAGGTATAAAAAAAACGTTTCACCAAACTTACATATTTTGATATAAGAGAGAGAGTTCATTAACGAAGGGAAAAGAATTAGAATGAGAAGAAGATTCATCAAATTTTAGATAATTTTAATTACTGGTTTTTAGTTTTTTTTTTGCTTTATAGATGCATGCACTGCACACTTATGAAAAATAAAAGTCACTCTTAATAATGTTCTTCATATATTTATATTTAACGCCATTATGTTCTCCATATGATAACACTCACATTTAATGTATTTACAGATCCTCTGAAAAAGCAAAATGATTTTTTAACAATTGACAGGAAAAAAAAGCAGAAACGCTCGCGTGCTGCATTCAATCATAATCAAGTAAATGAATTAGAAAAACGTTTCGCAAAGCAACGCTATCTTTCGGCTATAGAACGTACTGAGTTAGCTAAATCACTTAAATTAACCGAAACACAAATTAAAATTTGGTTTCAAAATAGAAGATACAAAACAAAAAGAAAACAATTGAAGGATGAAATAACGTCAGCAAATCAATTTAAAACTGTTCCTGTTAAAATATTGTTCAATGAATCAAAATTGTTGAACAGTGGGCTAATTGATTTTGATAAAAATATTATTAATATAAATAATCAGCAGGTAAATTGTAAACTCATAATAATAATATTCTTTGTAACATGATCTTACACATTTTATTGGTTTAAAAAAACTAAACCATATGTAATAGTAATAGGCCACGGCAAATTAATGCTAATGTATCTATTATAAATACAAAAAATCACCCATAGACAACAACAATTAAGGAAATTTGAGAAAAAACCCCTTGGTCACACAAGATATGTAAACTCAATTGAAATTGTAAGATTAGAAAATCACGACAGTAAAATGAGTGTGAAGTTAGCACATGTGCTAACTTTTCGTGAAAAAAAATTCAGATGCCCCATTTTCCCCTACTGCATGAAAAAAAAAATTTAATTACTTTTAAATTAGTATATAATATAACTGAAAGAGAAATGATCATATAAACATAAAAACGTATTTATTCAATGTCATTAACCCTTTGACTCCCCGTGTCCCATATAAGGGCCAAAATTTGAAGAATTTTTTAAAAATACATTTCGTCAAAAAAAAGGTTTAAATTAACTACCATTCCATTCTTACATATTTAAATTACATGAAAAAAAATATTTTGATTCCGTAATCACAAGAAATAGCCTGAAAAGTGAAATAATATGTTGACAAGTAATGTAGACAACACTTTTATGACTTGTAAAAGTTTTGATCAACAAAAATAATAGAAAACACATTAAAAAAAGTCGTGAATTTTTTTTAACCCTCTCTTTCCCAGGAATAGATCCAGTAGGAATTTTTGATTAAATTTTATATTTTCAGGTATATTTTGACCCCGAAATGAATAATCAATCAAAAAAAATTGGTTCTTAGAGTAAACATTTTACATGAAAAGCTTATAAAAATACGTATAACTACTATAGAAATACGTACAGGATTTTCACTATAAAAATTGCTATAAAAAAAATTTAGTTTTTTCGGCATTATATCTTTGGCCTCGTAAGAATTTTTTAAAATCTAATACAAGAAATATCTAAGAAATTCTTCAAAGAATCTGTTTATTCAAGAAAAAAATGTCAAAAAGTGAAAAATATACATTAAAAACGCATTTAAAATCGATGTCCCACCGGTGGGACACTGGGAAAGAGAGGGTTAAACATCGTTTATGGGTGTATTTAAATTAAAATAATTGACCATAATTGAATTTATGAAACAACAACAGGAAAATTAGTTTTTAAAATGTTTGCTTCTGTGCATTATAAGGGACACCGAGACTCAACGGAAGTCATTAGTGTCCCTTATAAGGGACAAATAAATAAGAATTGAATAAATAAGTTTTTTATGTTTATATGATCATTTCTTTCAGTTATTAGTAAAAAGGCATATCAAAAAAAAAAGTTAGAAATCATCTAATTTAGCTTTCTCATCCGAAAGGAAACCAAGAAAAATGAATTTTCTTCTTTGGTCGTGGAGTTAGACACTCTTTGACCCCACAGGAGCCATTGAATGTTCAAAAAATGCCCAAAAAGGCCAGACTAAAGATATAGGTCTAACCCACTTCTACAATGGCTAGGAAAAACACTAATATATGAAAACGAAAGAGAATTTTCCAACTTAAATGTATCTTTTCTTAGATTTGCCCATTTTAGAGTAAAATATCCCTGAAAATTTGGATTTTGTCGATCAAAGATTTTTTTTAACAATTATTGACCAAAAATGATTTATAAATCCACAAAATTCGAGGGAGATCATTCGGGACCATGTCCATTTTTTTATATTTGGATGTTCTTTGATTGTCAAAACAAAAAAATAATATAAAATTTTCAACTTCCCTGCAGAACAACCTTTTAGGGCGTTTTTCAGGCTCAATTTTCCAAGCCTCATTTTATTATTATATTATTATGAATTTTGAATGCTAGAAGAAAAAAATAAATACTTAAATCGCAATAGCTCAATGTGATCTACAAGTTTTAGAACCAAATTTTCCACTTTTTCGTGAAAAATGTGAAAAATCGTGAGTTTTCAAACTGTACTGCAACAAATATATAAAAAAACTTGATTATGATCAGAAATCACGATTAGACCTATATCATTAGTTTGGCCTTTTTGGGCATATTTTGAACATTCAATGGCTCCTGTGGGGTCAAAGAGTGGAGTTAGAGAGTTATGACCAAAAAAGAAAATTCATTTTTCTTGGTTTCCTTTCGGATGAGAAAGCTAAATTAGATGATTTCTAACTTTTTTTTTGATATGCCTTTTTACTAAGAATAGGTCATATACAAAAACGTGTTTCAAAATGTTCAGAGTTTAAATTTGAGTTTCGAGCTTCAAAATGGTCTCAAGCTTGTTGAAGTGAATGTTTATAGCATTGTTATTTTATTAATCTCTCATGCCCGCTTTATGCAAGATATAAGACTTATACCAAATTCGTATGTTTGTTGGACAATTTTCTTTCCGATTTTTCTTCTTTTAAATCTTTCAAATTTTTAATTCAAATACAGAGGAAAATCTTTAGTATTATAAAACAATTTATAAAATTTTCAGTTCATTATAAAGAGTCCTATACTCTTTATAAAATACATTAACGTCATATAGAGAATAACCTTTTCCCTTATAAGTAGTGCTTCTCATAGAGGGCAGTCACTATAAGGAGTATTTATTATAAAGAATTTTGTCTGTAATCTTATGTGTATAGGACATATGGTAAAATTTACCATTATACATACACAATATTATATATACCTCATAGAACACCAAATAAGTAAATTTGGACATATAAGAACATTTAATAAAAAAATCAAGTTCCGTATGTTACAAAAAGATCGAATTAATTAAGTTATTTTTGCTTTGAATATTTTTAATAAATAAATAATGTATAGGTATAACAAATTTATTTAATAAAAATTCAAGTTTCGTAGGTGCTGCATCGTAGTTGCATTAGAATATAATTTTTTTCAAAACTACGATGCAGCTTTTTTATACATCATACTAAAGGTACATGTATGAATCATAAATTGTTCCAATGCCAATACGATGCAGCAAAAAAATTTGCTTCAAAAATTTTCTTCTACAGGGTGATTTTTATTCTTTCTGGTGATCTTTTTTGCACTTTATCGCACTTTATTGCACCCGTAAATCGCACTTCTCTGCTCTTTTTTGCCTTTTTTTGCACTTTTATGCTCTTTTTGACGCCTAATTGATCTTTTTTGCACTTTATGTTACCCTTTTATGCTCTTCATTGGTCTTCTTTGCACTTCTTTGCACTTTTTCAGCTATTTTATGCTCTTTATAGCACTTTATTGCTCCTAATTCCAAATCTTTTTTACTCTTCATTGCTCTTTTTTGCACTTTATTGCACTTTTTAGCGCTTTTTTGCTCTTTATTGCACTTTTTAGCTCTTTTATGCTCTTTATTGCACTTTATTGCTCTTAATCACAAATTTTTTGCGCTTTTTATTGCACTTCATTGCTCTTTTTGCACTTCTTAGTACTTTTATGCTCTTTAACGCACTTT
This sequence comes from Culicoides sonorensis, assembly GCA_900002565.1. Taxonomy (NCBI): domain Eukaryota; kingdom Metazoa; phylum Arthropoda; class Insecta; order Diptera; family Ceratopogonidae; genus Culicoides; species Culicoides sonorensis. Next base: position 59,159 of record LN483887.1, read on the forward strand.
TTATTGTAAATTTAATTTTTTTTATAAAAGAGTAAAAAAGGGCAATAAAGAGCATAAAAGTGCAAAGAAGTGCAAAAAGAGCAATGAAGTGCAATAAAAAGCGCAAAAAATTTGTGATTAAGAGCAATAAAGTGCAATAAAGAGCATAAAAGAGCTAAAAAGTGCAAAGAAGTGCAATAAAGAGCAAAAAAGCGCTAAAAAGTGCAATAAAGTGCAAAGAAGAGCAATGAAGAGTAAAAAAGATTTGGAATTAGGAGCAATAAAGTGCTATAAAGAGCATAAAAGAGCTAAAAAGTGCAATGAAGTGCAAAGAAGTGCAACAAAGAGCAAAAAAGGGTGACAAAAAGTGCAAGAAAGTGCAATCAGGCGTCAAAAAGAACATAAAAGTGTAAAAAAAAACAAAAAAGAGCAGGAAAGTGCGATTTACGGGTGCAATAAAGTGCGATAAAGTGCAAAAAAGATCACCAGAAAGAATAAAAATCACCCTGTATATTACTTCTAGGTGTTCTATGATATACCTATAATAGGTATGGTAAATATAAAAAGAATGGTAAATGGAAAATTTACCATACCTACGCATATTTGTATAGAGGAGTCAGCGCCGGCGAGAGCTTGGCCGGGTCCCGGTAAATTATAAAGTTATCGGGCCTTTTAAGTTTTGCGAAGTACATTTTTTCTGTCTCTCTCTTTCACAATTTTGTATTCCTAAAATTTAAATGAATTTTTTAGTCTCAATTTGTTTCAAATTATGTATGGCTAAAGTTTCATAAAAAACGAATCTTTTATCTCGCTCTCTGCTTTTCTAATTTTTATTATACAAAAATTCAAAATATTGAAGTTTGATAAAATGAATATTCGATCTCCCTCTCTCGCTGCTTCTCGCAATTTTTTCTACCTTTTGATATTTGAATTTGATAAAATATTAAGTCTGATGAAATAAATTTTTTATGTCTCTCATTTTTGATTTCTTCTCTCTGCTTCTTTTTTTTTTAATTTCACGATAGGCAATTTATGTAGTATTCGAACTTATGATGATCAAAAGTAATTATAGTCCTAAACTTCATATTTTCTTAAACATCATTTCACCAAACTTAAAATATTTTGATGTCAAATGCTCCGTTGCATCGCAGCTCTGCATTTAAGCATAAGAAAGGATGAAAACAAATTGACAAAAATAAAAAAAGTAAGGAATTAGCTGCCGCAGCAAATCCATAGTTTTGAGTGCGTGTTCATTTTCATAATATTTTCATCTATTTTATTTAATAAATATTTCATATTTTCATTGAAAATGTTTTTTTAACGGTTTTTTTTCAATATTTCAAATCAATTTTTATTTTGACAGCTCGAATAATCTGAATCGGAATCTGAAATCTAAATCGGAATCTGAAATTTGAATTGTGATGAAATGAATGTATCACGTACCCTGTACAGAAAATTTTAAATTATTACATTTTTAAAACAATTCAATTGATGTAATTGAAAAATGTAATTAAAAATAAAAACATTTAAAGGTGTTCTACAATTCGTAAGTAAGTTTTCACAAAAAACGTTTTAAATAAGAAAAATAAATCGGGTGGGACACAATGTTCTATGCAATATACTAAAATATGTTAAAAATATGCGAAGTAAAACCCTTAGTTTTGACGTTTCACTCAAAACAAAAATAACATTTTCCTTGTTAACATAATTTTTGAATTTATGCGTTACTAATTTGTAAAAAAAAAATCAAATAAATGCCCTAATGAGCTTTCTAAGGAACTATATTCTTTTTCGCGTATAACTATGTCAAAAATGAATTCCAAAGGCCCATGAATGACTTCCAAAGACTCATTACTAGAATTTCCATTCTCTGAATTTAACCCAAACGATGTATCATAATTTTTTTTCATTAAAATATCATTAATATCACTTTCTGTTAGTTTATTAAGGGTTTCCTGACATTCTTAGTCATTAAATTGTTCGAATTCCTGTAAAATCCCACTATTCCTTCTCATAATGTCGAATTCCGGTATTCCCTCTTAAAGATTTTTCTACTAATTTACGATTATCAAGAAAGATAACTCATTTCATGATCCAGATATTCAAAAATTTTCATTTGTATCCATTTTCAGATTTATTTCGATAGAAATAATTTACTCTTCACCGAAAAAACAATTCAAATTTGAGTTATTTCTAATTTACGTGTATTTAAAATCAATAATGTTCCGTTTTTTGTTTAAATTTATCGCATAAGTTAAAAAGTCGGGTGCAATTTTACTGTTTTGTTACCATATTAAGGATATCCTTGTTGAGAATATTTATTCTCAGCAAGAGACAGATATTTGAAAATTTCGTATCCTTGATTGGAATTTTTACTGTATTAGACAAAGGACCGAAAGGGTTAAAATGCCGCAGATTGGAAAATTTTCGCGATTTTCTGATAATTCTCAGATTATCCATAAAATTTTTCGGCGGTTTTGGAGATTTTGGAAAATTATCCGCGGTTTTCAATTCGATAGTAAATGTGCTTTTAAGAGGTAAGTTCTTTTTTGTATGGATATGTAGTTTATCACCGGCAAAAAAAGTAGGAGTCCATATGTCATCTGGCACATTCGGAATAATAAAATATACGTATAAGAGCATCTTTTAACATAGAAAGGTCAATGTTGACAAAAAAAGCTCAAAAGCACCTTATCACAAACAGCCTTCATATATACAGTGTGTTTAACACAAGTTGCACCGCCTTTTTATTACCATTTTATTGCCATTTTTTACCATTTTTAACCATTTGTTGCCATTTTATTACCTTTTGTTACCATTTATTGCCATTTTTAAAAATTCATGTTTTACCATTTTTTACCTTTTTTACTTACTTACTTTTTTACTTTTTTTTAATCTTTTTATAATCTTTATCTTTCTTTTCAACAAGTTTTTTTAAAATACCTCTTTCTCCCTCTCTCAATTTTTACATGTTAAAATGCGGAGCTGCGAAGAATTTGATATCTAAACATTTGGAGTTTGATGAAATTAATTTTGTTATCTCTCTCTCATACTCTCTTAATTTTTAATACCTTTGATATCAAAATATTTGAAGCTTGTTGAAATGAATTTTTTTATCTCTCTCTCTCAATTTTTTTTATATCTTCGCAGCTCCACATCTCTCTCAATTAATTATTCTTTGGAGGGAGAAAGAGGAATTTTAAAAAACTTGTTAAAAAGATAGATAATGATTATTTCTTCAAACATACACGATTTTCACATAAAAATACTTTTTTTTTTAAGTATTTTCTATCAACCACAACGATGTTGGTCCCAAGACAGCAACTTGCTGGTGCACGGCATCATCGTATAGTCCGGTAGAATACTTTGTATTTTTTTCTTTATTGGTATCAATTCACAATAATTCAGTACATGAACCTTAATTCTATTTGGTAGTTTCTTGTTTAAACGTCATACATACACCATTGGAATTTCTACGTCCTAGATCCTCAGGTCCGCTAGATCTTATGATTTTTTCTTTACGGTTTCATGCTGTACTAATCCAAAACTGGAGAAAAATTACAATTCCAGCACTTTGATTTTTTTTGTCTGCTCCGAATATTGAACCCGTGACATCCGGTACACTAAGTTAATAGCTTAACCACTGGACTATAGAAGCAGATTATTAATTTTGTTTTAAATTTTTTGAAAATATTAATAAAATGGTAACATAATGGTAAAAAACTGCAATAAATGGTTAATTTTTTTTTATTTAATTTTCAATAAATGGTAAAAAATGGCAATAAATGTAATAATAATTTTTCACTCGTTTTTTATAATTTTGTTGAAAGGTAAAAAATGTTAAAAATTGGTAATAAAATGGTAATAAAAGGTTATTCAAGGCAATAAATGGTAATAAAATGGTTAAAATGGTAATAAAAAGGCGGTGCAACTTGTTTTGAACGCACTGTATATTAATAATTTTATGACACTAATTCCAAACTTTCTATTTTTTCATGTGAAGCACAAGTGGAGTAAAAATTTTGAAATGAAGTTTAATAGGATTGAGAAATCAGAATCATGTCCTGATATACTCATGTTAGAAGGATACAAGTTCCAAATTAGATCCAGAGCGTTTTCGGAAGTAGCTTGGCTAACTGTAAATAAAAGAAGCAAATCTGATGCTGATATTTCGACCCTGGAAAATACTTTACTTAACTACGCTAACTACACTACTTATAATTATTATACATACCAAAAAAAAAAATTAAATCACCATTTTACATTTAGAAGTCACCAAAAAAAAAAAGTAAATAAAGATTAATTCATATTATTTGTCCTGCTGTGGAATATGTATTCTCTATATCAATGGTATTTAAATTTAACTTAATATTAACACAACTAAACTTAAAATAATGAAATTTTGACCAACAAGGTTAAAGTTTCTAGAATCACTACATTACTTATCCCTTTTTGAATAAAATTTTGTTGAATTAAATTTGAATTCGAAATGCGATTTGAGTATTTTATTGCAATTTTATCATGTGCAAAACAGGAGTTATGTTCCAAAAACTGTGTGAAAAAAATATTTTTTTTTAAATCTGGTAATATTGAGGAAAATACAGATGTAAAAATGCAATAAGATATTCAAATCGTAGTAAAATACACTAAATATTATAAATTTAACGATTTGTTAATGAAAAATGGCCAAAAAGAATTGAAAATGTAAAAAATATCGAAAAATTGGCCAGTCGCAAGTATTTTTGTATGGCAACCCCCAGATTTTTTTTCATCGGATTAAGAAGCAAATTTTACATTGGAAAATATGAAACTCACGCTCCTCGCTAGATATGCCAAATATTTTATTTACCTTATTAAGGTTCTGTATTTTTAAAAATTCTACGTTGCATGGCCCGAAACCAAAATAAATCTTTTGCTGAATACAAAAGCTACAGAATCATATTAAAAAAAATAATAATCAAGTCCGTCATTACTAGAAAATGCCAAAACAGTTTTTATATTGAAATTTAACTATGAAATTAACCCTTATGTTCACTCCTTGTTACAAATGTAACAATTTTGACTTTGAATTAAAATAACTTCCGTTCTATAACTACTAGAGAGCTGAAACTTTTTGAGAATTCAAATGATATTCCAAGCTTTGCATTTTTACAGTCGTATAAAAAAATCGGCCTCAGGCGAGCCTTCCAGAGCCCATAACATTTTTTTATTACGTAAATCAACTCCTTGTTACATTTGTAACAAATTCATATTTCTTAAAGGAAATCGATTGAATTTATGGTTGGAATTGATTTTAACCCTTGGAGATCCCTAAGAAAAAGTTACGTTCGGGTCCCTAGGGTGACATGTCACCCAGAATATATGTTTATCTGATTTGCATTTACTTTTAGCTTTAAAACTTAACTTTTTATTATTCTAATTTGAGAAGAGGTCAAACATCAAGGCAAGACCAACATAAATTCTTCCTTGATCCTTTAAAGCCACCAATTGTTCAACTGACCGAAA
>LN483886.1:0-65325 GCA_900002565.1 Culicoides sonorensis
TTATGTTTTTGAGAGATTTTACGGGTATTTGATTTGATTAAACATTATTGTTGTGGGATTTATTTTTTTTTTTTTTTGAATTCGGGAAAACTTATGGGAATAATATGGGATTTGAAAAATAATAGTCATGGTAACAGTATGCACTACAATGGAAAATAATCGATGGAATGTGGTCGTCCAATGAAAAATAATTTGATGGAGGACATCCTTAAATTCCGTAGGGCCACTTATTCAGGAATCTAGCAACCGCTAAACACTTAATCTTCAAATCAAATCAAAGTTCTTGGTGTTTACAAAGTGTTTGTGAGAAATAACGTTCAATCAGGAAAAACAATTTTTTTTTTGAGTTTTTCGAGTTTTTCTTCATACAGAGTGATTTTTATTCTTTGTGATGATCTTTCTTGCACTTCATTTTACCATTTTTTGCTCTTCTTTGCACTTTTTAACTCTTTTTAGCGCTCTAATGATCCTAACTGTACTTTATTGTTCTTTTATATTTTTTAATACAGGGTGTTTTTAAAACCCAAATTTGCTCTAAATTACACTTTTATACTCTTTGTTACTCCTGATTTTTACTCTTCTTCACTTTTTTTACATTTTCTTACACCTTTTGTGCGCTTTTATGCACTTTAATGCACTTTGCAAAGCAACAAAGTGTATAAAAGTGTAATAAAGAGCAAAATTGAGTTTTAAAAACACCCTGTATTAAATAATATAAAAGAGCAATAAAGTGCATTAGGATCATTAAAGCGCTAAAAAGAGCTAAAAAGTACAAAGAAGTGCAATAAAAAGCATAACAGCGCTAAAAAGATCTAAAAGGTGTAAAAGAAATATTTTTTTTGTGGAACAGTGTTATAATTTTCCCGATTTAACTTTAAAATGTTGATCTGCATTTTCTATTTTTAATTTATTTCACTCAATTTAATTACATTTATAAAAACTTTAGTTCTTTGTCCTCTTGAAATGAAAAATTAACATCATTTTTAAATCATAAACTTTCTTTTCTACATTTCGCAATACAAATATTATAATTTTTTTCGTCTATTTATTACAAAGTTTATTACATTTAATATTTATTTTCACCTGTTTCAGTCATTTCATCATTTGACAAACACAGAAAATGAAATCATTAATCACTGAGAACCACATTTGCTTGGTGTAAAATGAAGAAATTTTTATTTAAAAAGTAAAAAAAAAATATCGGTGGAAGACGAAATATGTTACAAAAATCATTAGAGACTCATAAATTTAAGTCATTATTATTATTAATCTGCCATTGTACGATAAGAAATGAAAGAAAGTTATGAGCAATGAATTTTAATCAGCTCGTATTTTTTACTTTTCAAGAAACATATGCCTTTGGGTGTTATTGACCTGTGATTCATTATTAAAATAGAAATATGATTAAAGAGAAAAGCACTTCAGTTGAATTGTAATCCAAATTTTAATTAAATTAAAAATCCACAAAAAAAATATCTGATGAAAAAACATTGATTTCTAACTTAATAATGATAATGATTATTTTTTGTTGACTTTCAAGGAAAGTAAAGAAAAAATTATTCATTTCTTATTCCTAATGACTTGCATAATTTTCTAATCATAGTGATGAATGATGCGAAATTCGTTAATTTTATTATTTTATCTTGTATTTAATTTTTTTTTTTATTTTGATATTTCATCATGTTTTTACTCACTTTTCTCCATCATTATCATCATCATCACAAGAAATTTGTCTTGATGTGAAGAAGAGAGAACACCCTTAACGATTAATCCTGTTTTATGATAAATTCTCAAGAGATTAAATGCTTAAAAGTTATTTTTTTACAATTTTTTATGTGTAACTCAGTCATCAACGTGCTAAATTGCTACCATGAAATAAATATAAGATCATTAACTTTTTGTATGTAACACGTAGTTAAAAATGTATCAAAGTTCCGATATTGCTCTGTGTGTGTGAATAAAATTTTAAAATTTATATAAAAGTAAAGTACGCGAGACAATAAAATCTGAGATATAAAAAAGAGAAAATCATAAAATTAATTTGTGATTTCTTACATTTTATAGTCGGTCATTTTTTTAACGATAAGAGGAAGAAAAAAATTTCAGCTTATTGATTTTTAATGAAGTGTTGTAAATGTGTTTTTTAACTAGAAATTTAGTTTTTTTATTGTTTAACTTTAGTAACACTTTAATATTCAGTGTGTTCGGTATTCATTGAGTAGAACATCTTTTAATGGACAAAACGCAGAGACATATTTTTTCAACGTGATCAAAATTTCTAATTTTGTTATTATTTGCTCGGTATATATGGGAAAAGTTTTTCACATTTATATGCAAAAAAATGTTTTTTTTTGTTCGGTGACAAAAAAAATAAAGTTAGAACTCATTGACATACTTACGCAATATTATTTGTAATTTAAAGGGTGTGTCATGAAAATTTACCTCCAATCACAAGGAATTTTTTTTTTCAGGAAATTTAGGCTTAAGAACATGAATTTGGGCCATCGATAGAGCTCGTAGCAGTCTCGCATCATCGGCATCACTGTGTTTGTGGAATTCAAGTTTTATCTACCGATCTTCATGAGCTGCATGGCATATCATCAAAATTCTAGTTTCAGTTCACTTCTGCAGTCACATACTAAAATTCATGTTCAACACTCCTGAATTTCAGCGAAAAATTTTCAAAAAAAAAAGACAGTAAAATATAATTTTGAAATCATTTTTTATGTCCATAATTTTATTTCATTTCAACTTTTTGAAGCGGATATAATATTTTTTTTGTTCTCAGCACACACACACACACACACTTTTTTCATATTTTATAGATCCTTTATTGAACTACTAACGCAAAAAGCAATAAAAAATTCTTACCAACACTGGTGACAACCCAAAATAAAAAAAAAAATTATATAAAATTCAAACGAAAGAAGGAAAAAAACATGGCTTGGAAAAGTTCAATGACTATCCATTTAAAAATGAATTTAAAGCTTTGGATAGCATTCATTTTTTCTGTATATTGAATGTGAATTGTCTGCCATTATGATAAAAATTCAGTGGCGACATAAATCATGAGTCACATTTATTTATTTATTCTTCTCTTTATCGCTTAAAATTCAATTTCTGTTTTATGTTTCATATGAACTTGGATTAAATTCAATAATAATAATTTTAATGGTAATAATAGAATCGAATTTGAGAAAAAAAAATAATTTTATGAGGTCCCATATGAACAATAATCGATTTAAATCGTTTCTATTTTGATTACTATTATTATTATTATTTTAGATTTCAAGCTCAATATGAAATTAATGTGAGATAAAATACGATTTTGGTTGAGGTTTATCGCATTATCAACTCTTCTAGAAATTAATAATTTATCATCTTTTTTTTATCTGTAACTTTTTCATGTCTGAGCTTTAAGGAAAAATAAGCAGCAATAACAACAACAATGAAAATAAAACAATTTATAACATCTATTGATTTTTTTATCATCATTATTTTGTGTTCTCATGTCAATTTTATGACATAATGTCTTAAAAAGATTTTGATTTAGTCACTAACCTACATTTTTTTCATATTTTTTGATGAAATAATGACAATAAAAGGGGAAAAAACTACTTTACTATTATGTTTTGGGCAACAAAGTTGTCATAAATACTTTTATAATGTAAACAAAATCGAAGTTTGTGTGTGTGTGTGTGGACTTGACATGAAATATAAGAACTTATAAGAGGTTTATTATTGTGTGTAATTGAAGGAAAATTCTTTTGAATTTCGACATGAGATTTTACGTTCAATATTTTTGTTTTTCATCGTTCTGATGTCGGAATTTCTAATTCAGGGGCGGATTGAAAATTACTAACAGCCCTGGAATTCTGTATGATTTTCTTTAAAATTTACGCTAAACTTAATTTTTACAAGACGATCGACAGTGGCCTTTTTGGCATTTGCCAGATTGCCCGTATGGCCAATCCGCCACAAATTGTCTTAAATTTCATACAAAATCAAAGAATTCTGTTCAGATTTCTTTTGAAAAGGAGATTCTGAATATTGTGCTCAAGCTGAAAATGTCTCATCATTTTTTTCTTTTTCTTCTTCTTCATTTTTTTTGAGCAAAATATCATTAAGAAAACAAATTTTTGGCACATATTTTTTCAAGCACCTTGTTTCTGTTTCCAAACAAAATAAAAATAACTTTCAACTTAATTTACGACTGTAATGTCCTTGAACTACAAAATAAATTAATAAATAAAAGTTTTCATCTGTAACTTTCACGAACACACACACACACACACAAAAAACATAAACTTTGACTTTCTTTATTTTTATATTGAACATCTTTACAGTTGCGTTAAATGGTGCATTACAGTAATTTTATTTTATTTATCAGTACACAACAATTTCAAATGTAACTCATATTATTAAATTTTTCTTCTTTTTTTATATCCTTAAAATAAAAATAAACTTTCTGGGGACATGATCTCTTTATATTTACATTTTATTAGTAAATATCTAGATAAATTGCCAGAAAATTCAAACATATGAACAACTAAATGAATATTATGCGTCGCCAAAATGAAATAAACCAGACAATATGACGATTTAAGTTATTTACATAAGTGGCGTGCATGTATCTACCAATATATGAATAAAATACAGAAAAAAAAACATAAATAAAATATCATCCCAAAAAAAAATATATTTTTTTTATTATGGTGAAGAATGAAATTCTTTTTGGTTGTTAAGAAATTCTATTTTTTATTTCATTTTGCTTTTGTTTCTTCAGCTTTTTTTCATAAAGAGTCAAATTTCTTGTCGGCAATCATGTTACATTTTAATAAACTTCGTTTTTTGCATGTATTTTCATTTTAAATGAAATTACATTTCGCATGTCTTATATATTATTTGTTGACTGTTTTGTTGAAATATTTCATTTTATGTTCATTAATTTTTTTTTTTTTTACTCAAATGTATACGCAAAATAAATTACATTTCAACATTATTGTGGTTTATTATTGAAATTAAAACCAACACAAGACAACACACACAAAACAAAAAAGTTATAGAAGTTAATTAGGATTCCAATATGAATTATTTTGTGGTTGGTTAAAAATTAAAATTAAATCTCACTTTTCATGTAATAGAAAAACTTTTGTAATTTGTTTTTTCAGGGTTTGAAAAATTTGATATTACATGATGGTATTGGTATTTTAAAATATTTTCTTTTGATGAATTGTGGAAAAAATTAGTTAACTCATCATGATGATTTCAAAAAACATTTAAAGAAAGAGGGAGCTACATTCGATAATTTCTTCATACATATGCATGAAATAGCGCCTCTATGATTTTGTGACACGTTAACGAACTAAACAAACAATTTAACATTTTCCTTGTAGTTTTCCTTGTAACCTAGCTACTGGGCGGTTTAGAAAAGTGCATTTCGATGGAACTCGTTTCATTGAATACAATTAAAAATTTTTTTTGAAAAAAATTCGCCATTTTGAAATTTTTTGAAGAAAATCCGCCATTTTGAAAAAAAATGAAAAAATGGGTCATTTTGGGTTATTGACCGTTTTTAGGCTCGCTGAGCCCAATCTCTAAGCCCAATCAATGAGCCTAATATCAAAGCCAATGAGCTAAGTTCATTTACAAAAAGCTCATCCATAAAACAAAGAAATCTTCAATTTTTTTCATATTTTTAACCGTTTTTAACAGTTTTTGAGGCTCTGGAGCTCAATTCATGAGACCAATCTCAAAATTAATGAATTTTGACAAATTCTTATGACCGCCTCTTTTTATTAAAAATGCACTAATAATTTTTTTAAATTGGAAATTCACCACAAAAAAAAGGGTGCAAAATATCGTTAATAGAAATTTTTGTCAAAACAAAATTAATGAAAAATACTTAAAAAGATTTTATCAATTCTCATTCGACTTGACTATCATTAAAATTTAAGCAAAATCTCAATTTCCTTAATAAAATATAATGAAAATTGAAACCAAATTAAAATGAAACAAATTAAAGACAATTTCAAATTCTCTACGACAAAATATTATCATACACACAGACATTTGAAACATTCGAATATTCTCTGACTTTAATTCAATTTAGCAAATGAACAATGTTAAGATTTTCATAAAACCACATTGAAAATTTATGACAATATTCAATTTATTATTGTTGTAGTAATTCAATATTTAATTAAAATGACATCATTAAACATTTTCCATGAAATATTTCATTTCAAATACACAATTAGTTTATTGCATTTAAATTGTATTGAAAAGTGAGACTTGTTGTATTGATTTTGCACATTTATTTGTTTGTTTGTTTTTTAATCATCATAATCCAAGATATTAATGAAAAACCATGAACGACGTATCTCAAGGTTGGTTTGACAGTTTAAATTTATCGCTGATATAAAAAATTGTGAAAATATTTGTAATTTTTTGGTTCAATGGTATAACGTTAAAAATGAAAATTACAGTTCTAATCATTTTAATTGCATACTAAAAATTTGGCATTAATCTGACAGTTAAGTTTTAAAGTCTGGATCGGAATTAAAATGATAATTGTAAGTGACACACATAAATTTTAACTGACTTTCCGAATTAAAACGTACATTCTTTGTATGTACAATGAAATTATTTTTTAAGATTCATTCATTTATTACACAAAATCTAAATAATGTTTAAAATTAAAGAAGGAAAAAAAACAACGCCCATAAATCTACTTGTTCTTCCTTTTTTAACAGAGAATCGCGTGCTTTAATAATTTAAATTCATCCAAGTGTGCTAAAATGATGTATACAGAAATTTTCTCCCTACAGGGAAATTTTTGTATTTGTATTCAACCATCGCTTGTTTTAAAGTTTTGTATAATTACAAAATGAAAACTTCCACACCATTTAATGATAATAATCTCATTCTAGAGATGGTATTTTGTTGCTTTTCACAAGACTTTTTCAATGAAATTGTATTACTTCTGCACATTTTAATGTCTGTGAAATGGAATAAATAAAAATGAAATTTTAAAATGCATTTGCTCTGTTATATTTAAAAGGAATAAAAATGATGGTTGCTTTTAACGAATAGAAATTGTAATTAAAAAAAATACAAGACGCAAAAATAACGATTGAAAAGAAGTTTTTGATGCAATTCTTGAGAAAAATTAAAATTAAATTGAAATAAATTTTCCGAACCCTGAATAAAAATTTTATGCAAGGGATTCAGTTGTATTAAATCAATAGTTTTGCATAGTTACTTATTTAACTGTGTTACCTTTTTATTTGAATCACGTGATTGCCAATGTCTTTAGTTACATTTTCAAGCCATTTAACGGTATTAAAAGTCATTCACCTCAGTTCAAGAATGTTGTCTAGTGTTGAATACAATGAAAGTTAGTTAAATACTTGGGACTTTGAATATTGAAGCCGTTGAATGGCTTAAGAACATTACTAGAATGAATTTTCGACTTAAGTGCTCAAAAAACTTAATTGAGGCACTCAAATACATGAGATCCTCGTAACACGAAGGAAAATGACAGTGAAATGGATCGATGACGTCAAAGCAGATCTAAGGGCGCTACAAGTAAGAAACTGGAAAGAAAATGCGTCGAATAGAAAACTCAAATTCAATTCTCGACCAGCTCAGATAAGAAAATTGTGTTTGGGTCCCTCATCAAAACCCTACTTAGAGCACTCTTCACTATGCCTAAAATCATTTCTCAGTTCATTGACTTTCAAAAATTCTAATTTCCAGAATTTCATATGACTATCATAATGATTGAGACAGAACAATCATCTTGATTTATGACTATAGACAGCTGTATTTTATTACCATTTTACCTTTAATTTTAAACTTTTAAACCAAGCACGTGCTAATCTGTAAATCTCTTCCACAATAAAGAACCAAAAAGTAAACGTGCAGTATAAAAGTTTTACAAAAGCTAAAACTTAAGCCAATAAATTATCGTGTCAGTTTAATGCAAAAATTTATATATAGGATAATGTACTTGAATTAGGTTTTAACATTGAATCCATGATACATCAAGAAAGAAAACCCAGGGACTTACTTAGGGAAATTGATAGGAAAAATGTTGTTTTCAAGTAATTTTTCATTATTTTTACGATCCAATTGAATTTCATTTAAACGAATCCAGCTCTGGTCATGGCATCTACATGACTACTGTAAAGAGAAAAACAATCCACAACACATTTCTGTTTCTCATATAAATTGGCAAGACTTCTACATTTTACTTTTATTTTACCTTTTTTATCATATACAAGTTCATTTCGAATGTGATTTTAATTCAAAAATACAATTCAATGCACTCTAAAAAACTTAACTATATCCTGGATAATATTCATGTACTGCACATTATATGATTATTGTGGTTTTTCATCTATTTCCTTATATGAACTGTAACAAGTTTTGCAAGGGAATTGTAAATTGCAATTGTACACACACACACGCATACTTTATGTCGCGAACATGATTGTGAAAATTGTTGTATATTTTTTGCACTCTCTCGCTCACAATTTTTTTTCTATTTTTCCATTTTTATTTTCATTTTGTACCTTTTCCATATACAATAACTATTATTTTTACAATTGCAATGAAATGCAAGTAGAATATAAAAAAAAACTAAACGTGTTATATGTATTTTGTATAGTTTGCAATAAAATAGCAATATAAAGTGCAGTAAAATGTAAATTGCTTTCACAATACAACAAGTATCACAATACATAATAAACATCAGTTGATCATTATTCGTAGTCAGGCTTAATTTTTTTTTTTTTGGTTTGTTTGTACGTGAATTGTTTATTATGTTTATGTGAGTTAAAAGGTAAGACGAGAATTGTTCATTGATGATGAATTATATTTGTGAAAATGGTTAAGTGGTTAATTGTTATGAGGTCAAGTAAGGCTTTGGTGTGATTATTTTAATTGATTGTACTTGATAGGTAGTGGAGTAAGGAGTGAAATGATTTTTTCACTCAATTTAAATTAATCAATCATGGAAAAGAACTTCAATTAATTAACTTTTTCAGGGCGTTTATTGATTCTAAGAGGATTTGTTAATATATTTTTTTTTCTTTCGATCAGATCAGATTTCTAGGGCGGACTCAGAAGAGAACTAGCACTCAGACCTACAGACGGGCTCATTGTGCATACCATTATCATCATATTTGATGAAGAAGGAACCAAATCTAGAGAAACAGCTAAAGAAAGAAGTCCACTAGACCAGGCTCAGTTCAGGAAAGTGACCACACCTTCTCAGAAAGCTAAGCAGCGCAGACACCTTCCTTTTTATGATGGAATCAATACTTTTGATAGTTGAATAAAGAAAGGCCGGTTGGTTGATCGTTTTTATTAATTGATTAAGGCAGACTTACCATAGACTCGTTTGACCCCTTAATTTAAAGGGGTCAAGCTTAAAGTTAGCAAAAAAACTTAAAAGTGACTCCCATTCCCACTCCCTTGTGATCTTCTTGTGTCTCAGTATGGTATCTTTTAAAACCAAAAAGCTCTTTTTACTTTGTAAAAACTAACATTCAGGTTTGACAATTTAAGTTCACACTGGGAAGACAATTTTGACTTTGATGCTTCAAAATCAGCTATCTAATCAGAGATTTGAACAATGTAGATGTGATTGTAGGTGGTTATTACTTGGTGAGCTCTCTCACACTGTGGTCTATATGGCAGTGTGATTATAGACGATCTTGCAAAGTCAGAAATACTTTTTCAGACAAGGCAAACCAATCTATATATTTTAATGACTTTCGACCGCAGTCCTGTCAATTTTCCAGGGTAGAATGTCATCTTAATGGGTCGTTAAACCAATCAGAGTGCTGTGCCCATTCAACATTTCTACATTTTAAGATTACACTATAGTAAGAACACTTTAAACTGGTCAAGAAAAGAAAAAGTGTTAGAAAATCTATTGAATTCCAATCACACAAGACCAAAGGCACACTTGAACTGTTTCAACATACATCCTCTGCATATGCCAAAAAAATACCAAACTTTAGATCACTATTATTTATTTTTAGTGAGCAAGAAATCACGAAAAAGATTATCAAAGCATGCCTACGATAAGCACTATACAATATCTCACAACACATCCATGATTGACCATTTCAACATTTAAATGTAATTTTTTTATTGCCTTCTTTTTTCTTTTATTTTCAATTTAAATTCAAAATTTACCATTTATTTGAGTCAGAGCATCACAATAAATTTGATTGTCAACGTTGACAGTGAGTATATCTCAAAATAGAATTTTTCCAACAAAAACGTCTCTGTATATTCCCCTCAGTTTCCATTTTAATGGGTTATCCTTCTGTTATTCTTCTTTTTTCATTTTCTATTTATATCACATTTTATTTAAAATAACCGAGTACATTTTGTACAAAGATAAAATTCTTTGTGTTCCGCTCGTATTTTATTTTGAATATGTACATAAAGCTTTTAAGCATTCTGTGTGCGTTTTAAACATATAATAAATATCTATGGGACTTAAACTCCTATTTTATTATGTTTATTTAAAGTATTCTCATTCTCTCAGTATAAAGTCCTTGTTACAATGATGATGAAAATTCTTCACTGTAATGATAATTTTCTTCCATTTTTTTGTTTTATTTTTATTTTATTTAAAATTAAATTTAATTTCATACTGTTTTTTGCCTCCTTATTCATTTATACCAATTCAACAAAATAATCTCATTTAACATAACATTAAAGTGTTAAAATGTATTTATAACACATTTTCCTTTAATACCCTTAACTTTTACCTTGTTATTTTGCATTCACATATAAATACTATATGAATGAGTTTAAACATAGCACAAAACAGGAAAAACAGAGATAAATGAAGTTTTGTTATCAAATTAAAATCAAGAAATATTATAGTTATAACAATATAATGCCACATTACATTTAAATTTAAGTACACACACTCACATTTAAACGTAATTGTGTAAAATTGTGTATTGATGTGTTTAAGAGATAACAACTTAAATATTATTAGTAAAATTACACATGAACTCTTAAAAAGTACATAGATTTTCACACGTTTTACACTAATAATGTTTCAATTGTTATTAGTTTTTAAAATGAAATGAAATGAAATGTAATACAAAGGAAAAAAATTGTATTTTGATCGTATTCCATGATTACGCAAACAATTTTCATTCTTTTTTTGTTATTTTGTTTCATTTTTTTTTTATTTTTATAATATAGATGAATTTTATCATCATCAGCACATAATAAAAGCTCAAGACATTATAAATGCGGTTGTTGTTATTTTTTGTTGTTGTTGTATTACATGCAGAATTGGTTTTTTTTGTCTTGTTTCTGCACAAATGAAACACAATCCTTTACAAACAGATTGTATATTGAATATTGTTTTGCCAAAAGCAATATTTTATCAGCGTATTGTGTTAGGTTTTTTTTCGCAATTTCTCAAAAGGATACAAATATATAATAATACTTTTATTATTGAAGCGAGAGAAGCAGAGAAGAATATTTAGGAATAAAAAGCTGCATATAAACAAATCGTATTTTTTCAATATGGTGGCTTTTTGACTTGTGGCTGTTCGTTTCTTGTACGTTTTTTGTGTGCGTTTTCTATTTATTATTATTATTGATATTTTTTTGTCTTATATTACAAATCTATTTTTGGTATTTTCTCTTATCGCTTGATTTTATTTTTATTAATATTCTTGTCACAACAACGTTAAATTTGAGTAGAAGAAGATTCCCAGTATATTTTATCGCTTGAGGGCGTATTTTTTTGGTTTCACTTAATATTTTAACGTTCATCGAAAGTGTTTTTAACAATGTGGTTTTCAGTTTAAATCAAAATAATAGAAAAAAGGGGTAAAAAGAGAAAGGAACTGAATTTTTTTGTTATTAAAAATATCTTTTATCTACTCAAACTAAATGTGAAGTGTTTATTTAAGATCTTAAAATGAGATTTCTCTTGATCTTAAATAAATAATAATAATAAAAAAAAAATATTATTTTGTTTTAGCTTGAATAATATTTGGAAAGGAAAAATGGGTTTCAAAACCAGGAAATTGGACTTCAAAATTAAATGACCTCTGTTTTTTAATGCAAAATTCATAGGGATAGAGAAATCGTGACCAGTTCAACTAGAATAAATTTAAGAAGTGATGCTAAATAGCATAATGTGCTAATTTCGTGATATTTTAGCACTGGCTTTCGACTTTGATATAAAACTCGGCTTCTAGTTTAACCAGATTCTGTTCCATCCATAACTCGGTCCATCGGAGCGAAGTCGGTTTTTTTGTAAGACAGAGGAGATTATGATATGATAAGCTTTGAAATTGGGTTCTACGTTAAAAAACGAATAATTTTTATTTAAAGTGCATATCGATGGGAATCGTTTCAAAATTCTGCCATTTTGAAACGATTCCTATCGAAATGCACTTTTCCAAACCACCCAGTGGTTAAAATTTTTTTTTAAATCAATTTTCCAATATGATCATAAGACATGAAGCAAAAATTTAATTCAGGCTTCAAAAATTTTGTTAAATAATGAATTAATTTTAAAATATTTTCCATTTTTTCCTTATCAGTTTTTCTCAGACTCTCCATTTATCCATTGAGTGTTATTCAGTCAAACGCATTTCTTTAAAAATTTTCTTCAAAACTTCTTCTCACAAATCTAGAGCACAATCATTAATCTTATAAAATTTTACAAAACCCATAATTACATTTATAAAATAAAATGAAATGAAATAATAATAATAAACAAAGTTTTGCCTTACAAACACACACAAAATGAATTGAAAACTTTATAAATTGTATTATCACTTCATTCCCAACATAAGGAAAATAATCATTCATTGCAAAATTAACAAACACAAGTTCAACATTAAATGAGGAAAAACTAAATCTATTGACGTCAATCATGTTTATAAAAATTTAGTTTGAGATGAATTTGAGTTGTAAATGCCAGATTTTCCTTGAAATACTCGCAGATAAGGAAAATAATGGAGTTTTTATTGAATGTTAAGCGATTTTCTTTCTATCAACGATTTAAATGAGCAATTTCATATGTTTCAAATCAAGAGTTTTCATGAATATCAAAAAAATAGACATGGGATGAAAACACAACGTTAATTTCTGACCATTTTCAGGTCGTGATATCCAGAAAATGATTTCAGAGTCATTTAAATGAGTGATATTACAAACAAAAATGCACTCACTTAATATTTTCTTACTGAATTTTCTTTTCTTTTTAATTTTATACACAAGTTAAAGAAAACTTTAATTAATTCAAAAACTTTACTCTCTAAACTTTCGAATAGTTTTATATAAATCCTTAAGGTTATTTGTTTAAGAGCATCATCATAACAGCAAATTTTAATGAAATGAAAAGAAATTTAAAAAAAAAAATCCAAGAAGTAATTTAAAATCTGTTTTTGACTCATTCGACGCCGCTCCTAGAAATATTGAGTTTTGAACAAAATGTTCTTCTATGATTTATTCTTTAGGTAAAAATGAACAACTTTCTCTTGGATGAAAATTTCAGGTTTCATATAAAAATTTTACAGGACAGCCAAAATAAAATACGTATAAGTGCTACACAAATACATACAGAAATCTTGTACGAGAATGAAAAAAACGCGATTTTTCTTAAAAGTTTAGCTCATAATTTTTTAGTTTTTGGTTTAAATTCAAAAACCATTGAACTGTTTGATTCAAAACATCTTAAATTAAGACTCTGAAAAAGATTGACAAAGAATTTTTTTGATATGAACGAGAAAAGTGACTTCAAAGTAGGTGTTGCGTTGACGCAACGGATGACGCGAATGAGTTAAACTGGAAATAAGAGACATGTCACATTCAAACTTCAGAAAAATAATTAATTCATTTACATCTGCTTCTGTTATGTAAATCACATTGTATTATCATATCACGTCATGTGACTCAATTTATAAGAATAAGAAAAAAAAAACTATCAAAGAAAAAGTAAGTTGAAAACTTTTCACAAGAAATCGTATTATTTTGAAATGAAATTGCATCTAAATTATTAGAAAGTGATATAAAATTTTTATTGGATTTACCAATGATGCTAAAAATTATTTAAAAATAATTTAATCAGACACACAAACTTTTGATGATGAAATTTGTGCCACTTATACCATGTTTTTGAAAAGCACAGATGAGCAAACACTTAAAATAACGTAAAATTTTATTGAAAGTATAAAATAACTGTCTGTTACAACTTACACCGATTATCCGAAAAACACCTACATTCAAAAGGCATGAAATGCAAAATAGAAGGAAACCAAAAAAAAAATTAAGGGAATATCTGTCTTTAAAATTGGTTTAGTATTTTAATGGTTGTTGTAAAATAGATGGAGATTATACAAGGATTTAGTGAGAGAGAGTATAATGACTGAATAAAAACAAAAGGAAATATACGGTTGATGCAATTCAATTACAATTTGTTCATATCATACTGAAATTATTGAATTTTCCTTTTATGCTTATGTTTTATTTTTCGATTTCAATATTCAATTTCAACACTTTAGATGGAGATTATTGCTAAACTTTCCTTTCAAAGTACGATTTTTTTTTTGTTTTTATCGATCCCTTTTTTATTTAAATTAGATTTAGATTTCACTGGTAACCAGTCGTCTCCATTTTCTTTTCAAAATATAAAAATAAAATAGAAGGCATGATATGATATCTTTCATCTTTTTGAAAACAATATAAAACTAATTTTATGGATTATGTAAGAGGTCATGCCCGCATGAATTTAAATTTCATGACTAAGAGAACGATTTATTTTACATTTTTTTTCCTCCTTCTTCTCCTACTTTATTTTTCTTAGAAGTGTGTGTATGACTGCGTTAAATATGTATTTAAAGATATGAAAAAAAAAATGAAAATAAAAATAAAATGAAAAATAGAAGACACAAAGATTCAACCACAAATGATATAACATTTGATATGTCTATGTGTGTGTGAGTGTGTGAGGGTGTGTGTGTGTGTGTTTGGGCGTCGTTGTCATGTTAAATTGAGAAAAATATTGCATAGTTTCATTTTATATTTTTTTTTCTTAACAATTTTTTTTCTTCTTTCCATTAAAATATTTGTATTTCAAAATATTTATATATTCGGTCAATTGAGTTCAACCAATATTATAATTGAATAAAGAGACAACCACAAATTGAATTAAATAAGAGATTTCTAGATTCGATTAGATAAAAACATATTAGTATGGTTTTAAATGGTAAGGTTATTTTGTAAAGAATTTTGGTTTTTCTCTTAAATTGAATTCGTTTTAAAGTGAGAGAGAAAGAAAAAATTAGTAGAAATTGAAGGAAGAGGCCAATGATCAAAATTAAGCGATGATCCACGTTTCAGGGAGGACAACTAAAATTTTAAGGCTTTTCATTGAAACATAAATCGATTTTTGTCTTTGAATTTCTGTGGCATAGTCAGTAGCAGCTCTTAATATAGTAAATTAAAAAAATAGACATAAAAAATACATAAAAAACTATGAATTTAAAAATTTCATATCCAAAGACACTCTTGATGAAAATTGAATAAACAAAGATATCTCATCCTTTGTTTAATCCTATTAAAATTCAATCGAGATAAGTTTTCTTACCTGAAATAATATTTTCTTCTTTCATTATCGTCACTTCTTATTGCATTAAAATTAAAATCCATGCATTAAATATAAATTCACTAAATTTTTTTTCTGTGCCAATCCTTTATTTTACGTTTCGTTTAAAGCGGAAATAATTAAATTTTTGTTGATATTTCACATGAAGAAACAGAGCAAAAAAAACTTTTTGAATGAGATGAATTTAATTTATATTCTTTCTTATATAACAATGAAAACAAAAAAGAAGGATTTTTTGTGTGTGTGTGTGTGTGTGTGAAAAGATTTAAATCTAATCAAGTAAAAAAAATAATGAAAAAAGAGTGAGAATAAAATTAATTTTATTGATGATGTCATTGAAATCGAAGGAAAAAAGATAAAAATTCGAACAAATAACGGTGATCTTCAAATATTTGCATTAACCACCATCATTTTGATGATGATGATGATGAATCAATATGAATATAATAATGATAATAATGAGCTGTGAATAAATTACATGTTTGAACTGAAATGAATGGAATTTTAAAGGATCAAAATCGTTTACCTTTAAAATTTTTATCATTCTTCTTTTTACTTGGTTTTCTTTTAATAAAGATGTTTTTTCATTTATTTTTTTACAGGGGTGGACCTGGCCTAAGATGGGGAGCGTGCTGTTCACGGCTTTGTTCATAGCGTTGCATTTTGCCACCGGCCTGGCCAACCCAGATTCAAAACGTTTATATGACGACCTATTGAGCAATTACAACCGTTTGATACGGCCCGTGGGCAATAATTCTGATCGTTTAACTGTGAAAATGGGTTTGAAACTTTCGCAAATTATTGATATTGTAAGTATATTAAATTTTTTGATTCTAAGAAAACGAAATTAAACCTTTTTTGTTTTGTTTTAAATCTTTAAATTGAATTCCAATTTAAATGAAATAACGAGCCATTCAATTTAAATTACGAAAAATATTTGTTTGTTTTTTCCTTCTAGAAAAATAATATCAAAGATTATTGATAAATCATTCAATTTGAATTATAAAAATCATGGTTGTCATTGAAACAATTTCTTCTAGAATGTTATACTTTTTTACTTCTTGCTAAGGCAACGTAAATTCATATTACATTGAAATGATCTTAATATCTCAAAATTCGAATTATATGGATGGCAACAGTAATTATTCAAGGAATTTAATTGGAATAATATATTTATGGACATCAAATACAGGATTTCAATTGAATTCACCAATTGAGAAAATGATCTTAACGATTACTATGAGACTCAACTAAAATTGTCGGAGACCGATTACATTTTTGTTAAGCGGTGATAACTTTCCTGAACTCACCCATATCCAAAGGGTTATTAAATGTCATAAATTTACTTATCTTCTTGATGTACTGTGAGAAGGGCTGGGAATGGAACGACATGAAAATGAAATTAAGAAAGGGAGTAAGTTGGGACAGGGAATGAGAGAGTATGTAATTTGTAATGGAAGGCGGACGTGTGAACACACAAAAAATTATTTAACTTATTGAAAAGTTAATTAAAATTCAAAATATTTTACTAAAGAAGGCTTTTTTTATCAGGGCACTAAGAAGGGTAAGCAAATTATACGGTGGTGTCTAAAATTCTTACAGTACATATTTAAAGTGCACCAGTGGAAAATTTTAGCAGGACTCCCATTTAAAACTCTCAAACTCATAAAAATGTGTTACAAGTTTTTTTTTTCTCTTTTATAATCATCAAATAAAATAAACAAGAATGTCAATTTTCTCAGAAGCACAACAAACTTCATCATTAACAATTTTGTTTAACTTGGAAAAGAAAACTTTTTTTCTCTTTTAAATAACACAGCTTAACAAAATAAAATCGATGTGCTTGCTTTGAGAAATCCCGAAACATGTCAAAAAGATTTTTGAATCCTGATTATTTTCCACTTTGAAATTTTAAAATTCACTGATTCGTGTTTGTTTTATGAAATAATGAAATTTGTATGGAAAAGAGCCATTTTCCCTTTAAGTTCAAATTATTAAATATCAAAGTTTAAACTTTTCTGAAGTTAATTTTGTTCCAAAGTGTCAAGTAATTTATATCGTTGGAAAGAAGGCAAAAAAGGCTAACAGAAAATATAAATTTTAATATAGTTTGCCCAATTATATTGGGCTTTTTCAGGCTAAAAATTAAAAAAAAAAGGAAAAATACTTTATTTTTTTGTATTTTTTGAACCATATTTAATATAAATTGAATATTATCGGGCTTAAAATGATAAAATTTATATTTTCTGTTAGCTCTTTTTGCCTTCTTTCCAACGATATAAATTACTTGACACTTTGGAACAAAATTAACTTCAGAAAAGTTTAAACTTTGATATTTAATAATTTGAACTTAAAGGGAAAATGGCTCTTTTCCATACAAATTTCATTATTTCATAAAACAAACACGAATCAGTGAATTTTAAAATTTCAAAGTGGAAAATAATCAGGATTGAAAAATCTTTTTGACGTGTTTCGGGATTTTTCAAAGCAAGCACATCGATTTTATTTTGTTAAGCTGTGTAATCAAACAAACATTTACTTTCAACAATCTTACATTTTTTCTTGTCTATTACATACCCGGAAAAATTCAGCTTACATATAAAATTACACTCACACACACAAAATCCGGAAAAAAACTGCTTTAAAGAAACTTTTCTTTTCAAACTTTATTATATTACACACTTCCTTTTAAATAATAAAAACTACCTACTCGTTCTCTTATCTCTCTACAAAAGTAAAGAAAACTACACGCCCTCAAATTCTGTCCCTTACACTTAAAAAGAATTGCTAAAACTATATTATTATCCTCGTCTTTTTCCTCCATAACAACGACGACATTTCGTGTCATTTTCAAAATAATGATGTAAATGAGAGAAAAACAGCAAAAAATATCTACACACACACACATGACATTGTTGTTGTTGCTCCTTGTTATATGTCGTCATTTTGTCATTATAACAATATCCATAACATAACATTTAATGTCATTACTTTTGTTTGTTTATTTCGTTTCAAACTCTCAGACCTGTGTACATACATTCATACATTTAAATGAAGGAAAAAAAAGAAGTCAATTTGAGTACACAAAAAAAAAGTAATTTCATATCATCATACATGAAAGTTAAAATAGTTTAAACACAAGAACAGAAAAAAAAATTGTAGCAAAAGTTATTTTAAATTTCCGTTTTTGTTTAAATTAAAAAAAAAAATATATAAACATAAACGACACAATAACGTATACCCATCAAAATACATGATAAAAAAAACTGCAGTAAACGGTATGGTGCATTAAGTTGTACTCCTAAAAAAAATAAATAAAGAAAAAAAATGTTTAAGTTGGTATTTATATTAGACAGTATAACAACAAAAATAATTATAATAAAAAATAGCAAAGTTTCCTGTATTTTACTTTTGCAGATTTCTGTTTGTCTATGATGATTTTGTAAGTATTTTTATGTGTGTGTGTGTGTGTGTGTGTGTATGTTTGTTTGTTATAATAATAAAATAAGGTTAAAAGTTTTAACTGCTGATATTTTGGATTATAATAGTTTTCCAGATATTTGTGTATATTGTTGTATTATACCAAAAAAAAAAAGAAGGAAAGAATCATACAAAACAGCAAAAAGGAATTTCATTTCATGAAAATTTTCTTTTACATAGAAAATTAATATCAAAATTATACATGCAGTTAAAATGTAAATGAAAAAATGTTTGAAGAGTTTTATGTGAATTTTGATTTATATTTTTGTGTATGTGTGTGTGTATTTGTTTATTTTGCGAAATATTCTCAAAAGGGTTGGCTAACAACACTCATACATAAAAAATTTAAAAATATGATTTTCTGGATTTTTCTGAAATGAATGTCAAAAATTTTTTCTAGTGAGTTTATTTGTGAATGTGGTTTGAGGTTTTGAATTGAGAATTCTTGTTTTATGCAGGGAAACTCAAATTTTATGGACTCAACCAAAAACCAATGAATTTTATGCTCTTTCACTAATCTCACTTGCCTAACTAGTGTTCCACTGGCAATTTGGGGCTCCAACAAGTGCCCAAAAGCAACTCACTATGATTTTGTGTTAAAGTTGAAATTAAAAATATTTAATCAGTGCCAAAGGTTGCATGGTCTTGATGATCTTGACTTAGGCTAAGACTTACTTCTCCAGCTCTATGGCAATTTATTAAGACTGGGCCTGTTTAAGAATACCTTTCCAAAATTCTCTTTCTTGTCCTTGCAGTTTTATACCCATAGCGTTCTTAGGTCTTGTTGGATGACAACAATCCACCTTCCCTTAGGGCGCCCAACACCTCGGCTGTCGTCAGGTTCCTTTCGGCATAGCTCAGCTAGTGTTCGTTCGGAGTTCTTGACCTCCTTTCAATTTTAACCTCGAACAGTTAAATGAAGTCCTTGCTAAAATGATAATTTTATTTTAAAATGTGCTGTTCATCACTTTTATTTGTAAAATTTGACCTCTGTCTCAAAAAAAACACCATCTGTTCCACGCACAAAAAAATATTTATCAAAAACTGATGCGTCATTTCATATTTTTGATTGTATTTTTAATATTTGATAACTCTAATCCTTCATAAATATTTCAATAACTCATATCAATGCATTGTTCATGGCTTACTATTAACATTTTAACACATCACAATATCACACCTACTAAAAATTCAAGGATTTTTCCTTTTTTTTTTGATTTTGAATGCAAATCATTTGAGGAGAAAATTTAATATTCGAATAATAAATGAATGAAACGGATCAGAATCACATAGAATTCATTTAATTTACGCCTACTCACTTAACATTCACACGTACACAAATAAATATGCGTGTGTGTGTGTCTATTTTATTTTTTTTTATGTGCATATGGTACCAGTGATTTCATTATTGAAATCCTTTTTTTTTGGCTACTTCTGCACAACCATAAATGTGTCGAATCCTGCTGATTTTATTATTCATTTTCATTCTACAAGCTCTTATTTATAAATTTGATGTGTTCGTTTGTAATACATAATAAGGCAAATAAATATATTGAGGAGAAGAAATGCGTTAAGATATTAAATATATCAATTTCATAGAAATTTTTATATGGACACAATTGAATGAATGAAAGATATATAACTTTTATTTTATTATACAGTCAGCAATAATTGCCATTATTTATTGTTTGGAAAAATACACATGATAGTAAAATGTTTTGAATTGAGACCCACACAGTTGAGCTATGAATAGAAAGAAAGGAAAATAAAATCGTGTGCCTTAACTGATTGTAAAAAATAAAAATTATTGAAATTTATGTATGAAAGGTGTGAAATTTTACTATGATTGACAAAATGTGAGCATTGAGGGATCCCCTCTTAACATGTAAAACGTTATCCTTAGTTACACAAACTTTGAACTTTGAAATAATGACTGTTACAAATTTTACTCCTTGGACTTTGACGGGCCGAGGCCTGGGTGTGACTGGGCTTTCGATTCTAGTAAAAGTTTACTCATTTTATTTCATGAATGTATCCCAAGTTGTAAAGTATCCAATTTCTGTAAGAAAAAACGACTAGTTATCAGTTTTGAGTTATAATGAATAGTATTTTCCTTTAATGGCATCTCATTTCAATGCGGACAAGTATTAAATTCAGTCTTTTATTTATTTTTGCTTATTTTCGGCTTAGCAAGAAATTTTATCGGTTTTTTCTTTATCATTCGGTGTGTATATTTTTTTTTCTGGTACCAAATTGAAAATTGTTTCATTATAATATGAACACTCAATCTAATTTATTTCATTTTATATGATTGATGAACAACTTTTCATTAAATAAATAAAATTATATCAACAAAACTTTACAGCTTCAATGAAATTTGACCAAAATAAAAACCAAATTATATCTAATTTTTGTATACATTAGCCGTTTTAAAACAACCATAAATTGAATTTAAACGCTTTAACAAGTTTTATGGTTTTTATTAAAAAATTTCCTTTTATGGTCTTTAACTGAGAAAAAAACACAATTGAATTTTTTCTTTGTTTTATCATCTCCAGGAAAAAGTGAAAAGATGAAAGAAAAATAAACTAATAAATAATAAAAGCAACCAAAAAAAAGTCATAAAATTTTTTAATCCATTTTATACTGAACATTAGTGCCACCACATTATACAAACAACAAAAAAGCAGTGTCACACCATGCCTTACCGATTATACAATCGCCTAAACATTATGCAGTCATTTTGGAGACGCAAATAACATGAATAAATAAATAAAATGAAATATTAGAGCAAAAAAAAAATACTTTTCTTCTTAGATTTGTCTAAACGAAAGCACTTATAACGAAAAAAATACATTTAACTGTGTTAACGTCTATTTATGAGACGTACACAGACATCATTTTGATATGAATTTCGTAGTAAAATGAAAGATAATAAATTTTAATGGACCATCTTCTATGGATATTTCTTTTACAGCCCCAATTTAAACAATTTTTTTCGTCCTTCTTCTTTTTTTGATTTTTATTATATTTATTTTTTTGAATCTGTTACACAATTTCACATTTTAAATACAGTTGACAACGTTCATCTTCTTTCCGTAATTGTAGGAGTTTTTGGTGAAATAATGAAAATTATTATTATTGTTATTATGAAAATTAAGTAAAAAAAATACATAAGATTGATGTGAATTGCTGACAAATAAAGAGAGAGAAGAATAAAATTATTCTTGCAAACAAAATGCTCAATTATGAGTTTTGAAAGACACCCACATGGTTTTACTAACGATATTTGATTATTGCCATGCAATAAAGAGAAAAACTTTGAATGGAAATTTAAGTAAATGTGATTAAGGAAGTTCACATTGAAATTATTGTACCAAATTTAAATGAATAGCTCTTGTTCTGTCGTTTCCAAAACATATTTAGAATTTTTTCTACGACAAATATTTCTCAAAATATAACATTTCACAAAGAAAATGTATACTATCCATTTATTCAAGAGTAGCCAATTTGGCAAACATTCATTTGCCGCATGAGCAAAGAATACATTAGCTCATTTAGCATACATACGTTTGCTGTTTGAGTATATGTTCATATGCTTCTTTTCAAATTTATTTTTTACAGGGAGATGACGTTGAAGGAAAATTTTCAGTTATTTTTAAAGGTTTCACCTTCAAATTTGCTTTAAAAAAAGTTTGAATTGAAATACTTAATTAAATGGCTCGTACTTAACCGTGACTTTACATAGATAAATTCTTAACTTAGCGTAACTTAAACCTTCGTATACATGCATACACCTCGTACAAGTTTTAGTAGTACTAAAATAGTACTAAATTTTATGTTGTGTGGATGTATACGACGATTTAGCTACGCTAAGTTAAGAATTTATCTATATAAAGTACCCGTAAAATCTTTTCCTTGTAAAAAATTATTTGTAATATTTTTTTCCACTCAATTTCAGAACTTAAAAAATCAAATTATGACAACGAATGTGTGGGTAGAACAGGTGAGTAAATACATTTTATTTGTAAATCACATCCCAACCATAACATGATTACAATGTATGATATTTTATTAAGATCTGAACAAAAGATACATTTAATTTTTTTTTTGTTGTAATTTTTGTTGTTGTTTTTACTAAAAATGATGTAAAATATTTTTTTTTTGTATTACAATTTCCTTTGAATTTCTTAGTTTTCATTGTTATGATGCTACAATTGTTATTATTTTTGTTTTTCCTTCTTGTGTTATTTTTTCTTTTAAATTCATTCTTCTGATTCATCGAAAAACAATAAAATATTTATAAAGATTTTCTCTTTTATATTATTTTTGCTGACACAAATATAACGATATTCATTTTTTCTGTGTATGAATTTTAAGCCCCTTGTCTATTTCCCATAATGAAACTGTCTTATTTCTTATAAAAACTTTATTTTCTTATCACAGAAAAAACAGGAATTAAAATTCGATTTCAAATTGTAATTCCTTTGTTGCTCAATTCTTTTGCTTTTACATTTCCTAGTGAAGTGTTAAAATATTTATAACGTATTTATCTCGTATTTAAATTTATTTTGTAAAAGCTTTTTCTTTGAAATTGTTTCCCTAACTTTAATATTTTTTTTTTATAATATAAATTATTTATAAGACCACACCCTTAGTTGATATTAAAATTTGTAAGAGGCTTTAAAGTTTGTGTCAAAATTCGTAACGATAATGGATTTCATTTGAATCCGCAAAATCTTGAAATTTCTGTTACATTGATGAACATTTCAAGGTCATTTTGATCATTTTAATGATGTTTTAGTTCAATAAATTTCTGTAAGGGATTACATTGAAAAAGAGTTTGATATCATTTAAACGATTAAAACAACTTTTTTAATGTGAAACCCACTCATATGAGTTACTTTTAATCCATTATACTATTAAAACATGTGTCCTTATATTAGATTACTTTTAGTTAGCAAGAGTTATCATGGGAATTCTGGGGTTGTCCACTATCCAAATGAAAATGATGTTTCAACACATGGTACAATGATTTTGGATTGTGTTTGTGCAAGAGTGCGTTTCGGGTTTCGTTCCCAAAATAATGTTCTTTTTCATGTTGAATCGCAATTTTATTTGTCAAATTATTCATTTTGACACTCTTGTTAATTCTGATTATGAAAAACATTTCACTTTAACAATATTGTTGAATTTCAATACAAAAACTTAACATTACAAAAATATTGTATTTCAAGATATTTCTTTACATGTGATTCAAGTAAAAGATTCTTTTGTAATATGAAGAGATTTCTGTTTAATTATTATCGAATATTCAATCTTGAATGAAAAACAATGAAAAGGAATCCAGAGATTTCTTTTTGTTCATTTTACTGTTTCGTCATGGTGCTCAACCGTACAAGGGACTCAAATGTGAAAAGATTTTTTTCTTATATCATGTAAAATATTCATTGCAATTTATAATATTATACATGAGGGACTGATAAATTTAATTTTAAATAAATTTACTGGTTTTAATGTATGAAAGTGTTCGCGCAGTGTAGAAACAGTGAAATAGCGCTTTTTTATACATATTTCATGTATGTTTATTATTTTTCTAAGGAAGTGCTTTCATTGTCTTCTTAGTTTTCTTTTATTCTGATATTCAATTTTTTTTTTGTCTTTATGCTTGTTAAACTTCCTAATAGAAATATCTTCAAATAGATGTGAATGAGTTAAATGAAGCTCCACAAAACGCTGGGACTGTTGGACTAATGGATTATAATCGATTTGAGTAAAAAATTTAGAATTCTTGACCTTTGACGATGTTGAGTCTTAAATGTGTGAACATTTAATGACAAGTGTTGACTTGGTCAGTTCAGCAAAGATACAGCTTGAAATATTTTCTACAACTTTGCTTCAGATCACTTTAACCTTAAACTTGTAAAAATATGATTTTTGTTTTGGTGTCTGGTTTTGATATTACTTTTTAACCTTCATACTGTCCTCAGTTGAAAGCTTAGATCGGTTTAAGGGGACTTAACATTCGAAAATTTCGGTTACCTTAAATTTTCCGTATGAAACATATTCAGATGACAGTGTCTTGTAGAATTGAAGCACGAGTCAAGTATAAAAATTAACAAAAAATTGACGACTTAAACGTCCCTGGATAGGATCAGTCGATTGGTTTTCCGTGATCATCTAATTGAGAAGTCGATCACTTTTCACTCGACAAATTCATTAAAATTTCCGAAAATAAAACCTCTTGTCTACCTCCTTCCATCAAAGACAAAACATTTATCTAAACTGAAGATAAAAGTATTATCTGTAAGGAAACAAAAATTCAATTATATGTGTTTTGTAATTTGATGACAAAATTTTCTTCTGTTTTTTTTTATCCTCAGTGTCTTTTTCCTCAATAGATATTTTCACAGACGCCACCATTTATTTTATTTTATTATTGTCTTTTTTTTTATTCCCTTTTTTCTGTGTTTTACATACACGTGCCTTGTGCCACAATCTAACATCAAATGATATTTTAAAACATTTTATTTCACCTTCCGTATTATAAACAAAAGCAAGAGCAGCAAAAAAAAAATATTACCAAGTTGTTCATTTTATTCTTATTTTAATAAATTATGCTGTTTGTTGTATGCTACAATTTCATTGTTAACAGCAAAAAATTATACTCAAGGGTTGAAAGTGTCATGATTTGTTGAAGTTTTACTGTTAAATTTAGTTTTTTTTCCTCCATTTTTTACGTGTATATTTTTACAGATAAAATGATTATTTGATTTCATTTAAATGTGTGTGTTCAACTAAATAAATTATTAAAATTGTTTATGAATTACAATGAATATATTAACACGCCCAGAAATAAATAAAAACCACACTTTAAGTAATATTACAATTGTAAGTTAAGAAAAGAAATGGGATGTGACCTTAATTCAATGAAATGCACCATTAAGCTGACACTTATTATCTTAACGTTTTTTTTTGTTCTTTTTTACACACACATACACAGAGCAAAAAACGTCATCTGTATCTTGCATTTACTAAAATTGTATCTTTTTTCTTTTTATTTTGCTTTGAACAATAACTAGGAATGGAATGATTATAAACTAAAATGGAATCCAGATGATTATGGCGGAGTCGATACACTGCACGTACCATCAGAACATATATGGCTTCCAGATATTGTATTATATAATAAGTGAGTATAGTTACCATTTTTCTTTTTCATTCTTAATGATTTATTTTCCTTTTAAATTAAATAACGTAGAATGAATCAAATTAAATGAGTGTTGTTTTATTTATTATTTCATGTTTATAAGTCAAGTCACTTGACTCAAGTGTACACTTATTTTAATGAAGTTTTCATACTAATCATTGCGCTAATCAGACTTGTAACTTTAAAATAAAATAAAAAATGAATATACAAGACTATTAATAATGAGGTGATCATGACTTTTGAAATTTATTTTATTGACCCTCCTTCCAACTAGTGTTAGAGGGACACGTGACTTTAAAATTGAAAAAGCCTTTTTCTTATGAAACAAACGAAAATAAATATTTTTGAATTTCACATACCTAAGACTCAGATATGGCATCTTCCATGAATAAATTAAAGCGGCAGAGCTCTAAAACACTTCATCAAACAATAAAAAATTCACAACAGTTTAATTACATTTCCTTTACTCCATCCACATTTCCATTTTAAATGATACTGTATCGAATTAACAGTGACTGTTACTTCATTTTCATTTTAGTATAAGGATGAATATAATTAAATAATCTGAAGAAATCTGCTAAGAACTCAAAAAAATAACATTTCTAAATACAATTTTATTCTAGACCAAAAAGGAAAACTTTTCTCTTCATTTAAAACAAAAAAAAATATTTTTTTTCAACGGAAACATAATATCTTATGAACATTTTTTTTTTGTTATCATGTTGATGAAAAAAAAATATTTTATTATCAACTGTATAATGTGTGATTTATGAAGTGAAATAAGAGGAAGATATTGCTGTGTGCTAAAGTGTCTCCCATGTAATTAATTGCAAACCATTTTATATCCTCTTATCCTTGGTATAAAATCACAAATACTGCACAATTTATACATTTCATCATCATGACTTTTTTTTTTGTTGTTGTGCGTCGTTTAACATTGAAATAACACAGTAAAGTTAAAAGAGACAAAGTACTTTTTATAGTTAAACATTTTAATCAAAAAAAAAATATAAATTAATATATTTATGTATTAAAATTTGAATTAGCGATGGACGAATATTCTTAAAAGTGTTTAAAGTTTAAATGGATCAAATTACTTCGGTACTCATTTTCAGGAACAAGAGTGACCTTGAATATCACTTATACTAACTATTTTAAACATAAACAGACTTAGATGGGCAGGCCTCTTAGCACGAATGGACCAAAGACGTCTCCCAGCGATATTTTTAGAATTTATCGAGACTACCATCTTGTTGAGGGTGAACCTAAAGCAAGATGAATCGATGGTATTAAAGCACATCTCATGGTGCTACATACTGGAATCAAGAAGCGCTAAATAGATAACTCTGGAACTGACCAGGCCAAGACTGAGATATAGTTACCCTGTCGGGAGTAAACTCCTGAATTTCAGGAGCTAAACTCCTGAAGAATAGGAGTTAAAATTTTGAGTATTTTTTGAAAATTTTAAGTTTTTAGATTTTTTATTTCCATAAATTAATTTGTTGATTTATATTTTGTTTATGTTTAATTTCTACGTTTTAAATTTTATAAAACAATTTTTTATAACTCCTGAATTTCAGGAGCTAAACTCCTGAATATTAGGAGTTAACTCCTGAAAAGTAGGAGTTAACTCCTGACAAATAGGAGTTAACTCCTAATCATCAGGAGTTAACTCCTAATCATCAGGAGTTAACTCCTGAATTTCAGGAGTTAACTCCTATTCTTCAGGAGTTTAGCTCCTGAAATTCAGGAGTTCACTCCCGACAGGGTAGATAAGTTTAGATATGACAACCTCCATGGACCCAATGGTCCTATAGTGTTCATACTACTCCAGCCGAAGCTTCCATTCTAAGCGTTTTTATCAATGGTCTAACCACGTGCGACCTATAATTTATACTGTCATCCGATCTAGTCGGCCTCAGGCTTCACTCAGCGCCCCTTAAAATATTAATAACACATATTTTTAACACAAATTAATTTTCATGCCCGGAACTAAATTCAAACCCTCTTCGCAGGATTCTTACCAATCATGCCAGCCACTTAACCAATTCGGTCAATGAGCTCCCCCTCGAGATATGGTTGCAGCGAGGCCTAAGTAAAGATTTCCTCAGTTTCGCGGTCATCGAGCACGACAAATGAAATTGACTAAAATAACACAGAAGTTCTCATACGCCAAGACCTCAGTTAATTAAAATTTATGTATAAGTTTTCAATTAAGCTCCTTTCATTTACATTCCATTCCATGCCAAGAGTAAAACCAAAGTATTCCTGTAATATTCTTCACATTTTTTTTTTTTAAATTAAACATAGAACTCATTAATTAGATGAAATCTTTTACCACCAAAAAAAGTAATGAAGAAAAAATTCCCACTTAATATTGTCCTAGTCCATAAATTTCATTTTCACCCTAATAATAACAGAAAAATTTCATGAAAAATAAATAAAACTATTAAAGTATGAGTTGACGCTAACTAACACTGACATTTTATTCACTAATGTATAATGAAATTGACCTAATTCTGTTTTTATTTTTATTTAAACATTAATATTAAATAAAAGAAGACGACTTAAGCTTAAAATAATAAAAATAATAATAAATGAATATAAAAAAGGAAAGAGAATACAACACTAACATTAAAATTCCTTTCAAAAAAGAAAAGAAAATACTTTTCTTATATCTATCTTCTTCTTATTTTTTCCGTTTTTTGTATGTGAAAATAAATGAATAAGAGATTAAAGTACTCAAGTTTGTAAATTACATTTTCGTGAGTGTATAAAATTTTTTATTTTTTAAAAAATATATAAAATTAAATGTAAAGAAATGCAATTTTATCTGAATGAAATGGAAAAATATGGACCGTATCAGATTTTAATGAACAGTATTATTTTTCTTATGGTCAAATTTGACTTGGATTTTACAGAAAAACCCAATGTTTTAATGTAATATGAACAAAAGAATGTTTCATGTCAAAGAGAACAAACTTTTATATGAAAAAAAAAGTTTTGATTAGATTTTGTCTTTTGAAGTTGAGGAAATAACATCAAAGTTATCATGAGAAAAATATTTTTTTAAATCATGAAAAAACTTTATCTCAAAAAATTCATTACTGTTTTAATTGTAATGGTTTTTTTGGTTACTTGAATTTGAAAATGTTTTTGACAAGTAATCTGAAAGGAAATCTGTGCAGATATTTTAATTATATGTAAATTAGCTTGCAATTTATACATAAAATATTAGCATAATAGAGACAGGGAAGGTATCGAAACCAATATCATTACCATTTTGATACAAAACCACTAACAAACAGTTCTAAATTTAAGGTATATCAAGGAAGATATTTCATTAAAATGTTTGTAAATTTACATTAACTTCCATTTGTTATGTTTTTCCTTACACAAGTACCACAAAATGTCTTTTTACGGTTATACGCTGCACTGCTAAACATATTTTACAATTAAACACAAAACCGAAAAGACAATGAATATTCATTTCGTTTAATTGATGTAATGTAATTGATATAACGAGTCCTAAAATAATATTATGTGAATTAATTAAAAGAAATATTTAACATTGTTACATTTTGACGTTTAAATTAAAAATGAATGCGTTTGGTCGCATGTTTTAAGAGGATAATTTTTCCTTTCATAATTAAATTACATGAAGTTCTTAAAATAAAAAGTATTTTTTCGAAAATTTCTGTTGAGAGTCCTTCTGAGTTGAAGGTAAACTCACGTGTTTTCATTGTATTAGATCGAGTTTAAAACTGTGTTGAAATTTCCTACAAAATATTAATGCGTCACATTATTTCATCTTTCACTATTTTATTGCAGAAATAATTGCAGTCGCTTAAAAATCGATATATCTCGAGAGCTTTTTCAATTTACATCGATACAAGGAATTTTCATTCATTTTGATGGAAAATACGAAATTTCTATAAGGCGTTGCCTTAGAAATTCGTAGGAACTTTTTTAATTAGTTTCAAATCTCAAAACGCTGAATATAGATTGTTAAAATTTAAAAATAAGCATCTAATAGTAATTTCATTCAAGGTTAACGGTAAAAACCTAAGGAAAATTTCGAAAAAACTTCGCTTCAAGGTCACAATTCTGCCACCACCTCAATTCAAATCGCAGTTCAAGTAAATCATTCTAATCATCATCATATACTTTTATTATTATGACATCGTTGTTAAATTCATTCAAAATGACAAAAATGTAAAATAAAGCACGAGACATGTGATTACATTAAATGACAGTTACAAATTTTCACATGAGTATTTCCAAGTGAACTATCATTTACTCTCAATATCAGTGTATTCTTGATTGTATTACATTATAAAAAATCAAATAAACTATAACGACAACGATACCTTCCTTCATGATGATGATAATATTATGTGCAGTGCACTATGACAACAAAATATATAGAAAATAGGAAAAATCTCAAATTTTTAACACACTCATTTATTTATTCTTTCATATTTTATGTATAGATGACATGTTTTTTCATTATTATTATTATTATCATCATTATTATATGTGTGTTATCTTATTGCTCATTTTTTTCTCACTCACTCACTCTCTCTTTTTATTCCTTATTTCCTCGTGTTATAGCGCTGATGGAAATTATGAAGTGACAATAATGACAAAAGCAATTTTACATCATACGGGTAAAGTAATATGGAAGCCACCTGCCATTTATAAGTCATTTTGTGAAATTGATGTGGAATATTTTCCCTTCGATGAACAAACGTGCTTTATGAAGTTCGGTTCATGGACATATGATGGTTACATGGTAAGTTTTTTCCCTTAAATGTTGAGAAAAAAAAAGTTCAATATTGAGATTATATTTTTAATAATATAAAAAAATGAAATGTATTGAAAAGAAAAATATTCGTATATTAACATTAAAATAGAAAATTTGCCATTTGATGGAGTTTTATTATTATTGATCATGTTTTGAACTTAAAAAAATGGCTTTTAGATTTTTTTTTTGTTGAATTTCAATCAATCAATCAAAAATTATTATAAAAGATTTGAGAAAAATGATGATGAAAGATAAATTTAAAAGGAATTTTAATACATTAGATAATCGTTGAGTGAAATTTCACTTTAAATTGAGAATCTTTAACTTTAAAATGGAGTTAGGGATAAATTGTACAGTAAATTTTACTAATAAAATGAGAAAATAACCTTAACTTTCAGTTTAAACTATATCTGCTTACGATACACGGTAGCTCGATCCTAAACGTGAAATCAAACATTTCATTTTAATCTGAAATTTGTAACCATGCGGATCTGAACTAATATTTTTTAATTTTATTTATTTCTTCACAGGTTGACTTACGTCACTTACTGCAAAGTCCCGACTCCGACACAATTGAGGTCGGTATTGATCTCCAAGATTATTATATATCAGTTGAATGGGATATTATGAAGGTGCCTGCCGTTAGAAATGAAAAATTTTATAGTTGTTGTGAAGAACCATATCCGGATATAATATTTAATATAACACTAAGGAGAAAAACGTTATTTTATACAGTTAATTTAATTATCCCGTGTGTGGGAATTTCATTTTTATCAATACTCGTATTTTATTTGCCAAGTGAATCGGGTGAAAAGATATCATTATGCATTAGTATTTTGCTATCATTGACTGTGTTTTTTCTTTTGTTAACTGAAATAATTCCGGCTACGTCATTGACTGTGCCGTTATTAGGAAAATATTTATTGTTCACTATGATACTAGTTACATTATCGGTAGTTGTTACAATCGCAGTATTAAACGTTAATTTTAGGTAAGCACATTTTTTTTTCCTTCCTAATTATAATCAAATTTAATGAACAAACATATGTTTAGTCAGCCATTTCAATACTTAATCTGTTTATTTTATTTTTGTTCCCTGTTTTGTTTCACACAAATCCAATATATCAATAACCGAATTGTTTACACATGAAATATCATGAATGCATCCATTGTTTACCAAATGACTAACAGACGATTTAATCAATTTGGTTATTTGTTCTTGTTACATTATCATCATGTTTGTTCATAATAATGCTAAACATTGACACAATTTAATGTAATTTTTTTTGTTTTAACATGTTTTTACTCATTTCAATGAAAATTTTATTTGAAATCAATTTAATATATTTTTTTTTGTTTGAAATTTAATTTTAGATCACCCGTTACGCACAAAATGGCACCATGGGTGCAACGAGTCTTCATTGACATATTGCCTAAAATTTTATGCATCGAACGCCCTAAAAAGGAAGATAATGAAAATGAGCAGCAGCAACAGCATGATGTTGTTCTAACCGATGTTAACGTATTTCAAGTGCCGCCCGATGTAGATAAATATGGTTTTTGTGGGAACCGTTATAGTACGGACTATGACATTCCTGGTGAGTTTTAATTTTACATTTAATTCATGCCATTATCATTATTTTTTTGTGTTTTGTACTTAAATATCCATTTTTTATTGGAAATAAAATATTTAAATGTAAGATAAACAAATAAAAATGATTCCACGTGGAACTATATTTATGTATTCTATAGATAAAATTTCATTTAATTTTAATACAATTCCCCAGATGGATACCTACACGTATACATTTTGTGTATTTGTTATATGTATTGCCCAAGATAAGCAGCAAACACTTTTAAATAACATTGTTATTTGAATAAATAAAGTATTCAATAGAGTATTTCAAGTTAAAAAATTTATCTTCCCTCGTATTTTCACTAAATGTGTATTTTTTTTTACATATTTAAGCTTGTAAATTTTGTCATTATTATTTATTTACATCTATTTTGGAAAGAAATAAAAGAAAAAAAACTACACAAACGGGACACGTTTTAATTTTATTTTATTTTTGTGGACATTCTTATGGAGGATATTAAAAGCCATCTTTTAATGTTTGAATTTTAATTCTATTAAAATCAAGATTTTATTCAGTAAAACAGAGACGGAATTGGCAAAAAAAAATTGACCTTTGAAACTGGTAGTCTTCAAATTCAGTTACAAGTATTCAAAAACTCATGCAGGAAATAGATTTGAAAACTGACTTTGACCAAACCTGTAAACCAGAAACATTTTAATTGAAAGATACCCCAATTTTTTAATATCTGCAGGCTAGTAAAAATTTTGAGTGTCAAAATTTTGTCCATCTGACCACGTATATGACGAGAAAAAAGAGCGCCAAGCTAACTTTACGGCAATTAAATGAACTAACATAATTTGTTGCATTATTTCATAATTAGTTTCGAAAATGACCACGAAAAGCGCCAATCTAACATTTTATACTGATTTTTGCGCGGTTATGGAATGATATAATCGTGATCTGGACTTATATAAAAAGTTTATCAAAAGATCCATGAAAACTTGTAAATAAAAATTCAAACGACAAAAATAGCTAAAATAAAAACCAAACAGGGCTTTCACTTGAAAATATTAAAAGGACCGAAAATAATGAAATATTATAACGGAAACTTCCTTATAACGATAAAGTAAAAATCGGATATTTCAATATATCACTACTTTTTATGTTGATTTATCCTCCTTTTTTCTGTCTCTACAGCCCTCGTATATAAAATAATGACTATTTGATAAGAAAAAATGAATTTTAATAAAAAACGTCCCAATGCAAGGAAAAAAAAGAAGATTATAATTTTTTTGTCCTTTGATCTATTTTGGTTGTCATTGATATTGATCCTTATTCAAATTTTCTTCCTTTTTGTTTTATTAATCCTGTGAAAAATAAAAGAAAAAAAAGCATAAAAAAAAATTTGACCAAAAACAAGTGTAAAAAATTTAACAAGAATCTAATGATGATCTTATTGATAAAAGAAAACAAAAAAAAAATGTCCTAGAATCACGAGGTTTATGTGTGTAATTTTATCTCTAATCTCTATTAGACCATTTGTCAGTTATTTTGTGTATTATCTATGTTTAGTACATGAAATAAAAAAAATCGCCATCAAATGAAAATAAAGAATCACCGTTGCTTGAATATTTATGTATGTAAAAATACAACAAAAAAAATGTCAATCGTGATCGCTATTTTTATATCTACAGTTAAAGGGATTGAACCTTGATATTTTTTCTTTCTTTCTTTTCATCCATGAAAATTTAATGAAATAAGTTGGCTTGAATTTTCTTTGTTCTTTACACTGGTAAACAAAAACCGAGTTTAAACTTCAAATTATGCCCAAATATTTCATAAAAGAAAGAAAAGTGAAGCGCAAAAATTAATTTGAAAGACTGGGATTTAAATGCCACGTGACAAGTTAGATTAATTTTTGTTTGAGTGGGTGATTTGAGAGACAAATAATGGGATAAGAAAATGCAAAACAAAAGGAATATTTACACAAATGAGATTATTAGCATTATTATCATAAATGAAAATATAAAAAGGTGTGTCGCTATTCTTTTGTTGTTACTTGTAAATGGTTTAACTCAAAATAAATTAATTTGTAATGTTTTTCATTATTTTTCTTATCATTCGTTCTTTGAATTATCACTAATTTTCTTGTTTCTCATTAAAAATTTTCAGCACTGCCATCTCGTTTTGATATAGCGCCATCTGGTGGTGTTCATCCTAATTTTTGTAGTGACTCTCCATTACCAGCACTGCCAATTTCAAGTGGAGACGACGACTTATTCAGTCCACCCGGACATCACAATGGTGATCTTAGTCCGACCGATTGTTGTGGCGACATAAGTCCAACATTTGAAAAGCCAATACTTAGAGACTATGAAAAAACAATTGAAGCATCAAGATTTGTTGCGCAACATGTAAAAAATAAGGATAAGTTTGAAAATGTAAGTTATCTCATATTATCATTACTTTACAAATATATTTTTAAAGTTTATCGAGTCGCATCGAGTTTTTCAATTTCAGTTAAATTTTTTTTGCCTTCTCTCACATTCAACATATTTTTTTCTCATTTTTTAAATCATACTCATCTTACCACACATTTACTATAACATTCACTCGAATATCCAATTACTTTGATGACATTACGATTAAATTCTATAACCATGAGACACTAGGTATGACACATCCAATATCTTTTTGACATAAACCCCATTTCATATTGAATTTCGAATTGGAAGAAGGAAAAAAAATAGTAGAAAATAAAATGTCACACAGGAATAAATAAAATATTTGTGTTCTTACATCATCTTGTACTGATTTGTACCATGAAAAAGAAGAAGAAGAAGAAAAAAAATTGTGATATAAATTTGTCGAAATCTCGATAAAAGTTCTTTTCCTACTTTTCATTCGTAGATAAACATAAAACTTGAGTTTTTTTTTCTTTTCATATAATTTTTTCATTCCATACATGTATGGTCATGTATGAATGTGTGTGTACTTGTGAAAAACGAGCTTATTATAGTGAATCCGAAGCCTATTAGAAAAATATTTTATTGAACTATATTTTTTGCATGTTTTTTATCACTGAACTAAGAAAAAGAAAAAAATTACTTACAATTTTCAAATGTAAAACTTTTTCTTTTCATTTTCAATTTTTTCTAACTCGTTTTCATTTACTTCTGCATATCAATGAATATGATGCGAGTTACAAGGATTAAAAATGTTTTACTATTTAAGAGAAGAAAAGTTCCTTTATTGAACTTTTTATATTAAATAATATTTTTTTCCTTTGACTTGAAAATTGCTTGAGACTGAAATTTGACTGAATTCTGATACGAAGAATTTTAATAAGAAAAATTAAAAGTTCTGGAAATGCAAAAAAACAACTGAATTTTTCTTATTTTTTGCAGGAACTTTTTGTTAAAGTATTTTTATGTATGAATGTGTTTAATGGATATTGCAGTGGATATTTTATAACTGTGTGGCAAGAAAAAGAAAAAAAAAAAATACACACAGAAAAGACCATAAAAGTTTAATAAGATAGCGGACACATTTTTTTGACATATTTATCCTTTTTATGTTTTTACTGTTCGATTTTATCTTTTTTTTTTGTAACTAAAATTGAATTGTGTGTATAATGAAGTTTAAGATTGAGGGAAAATAAAAGATTTAATGTGAGTGTAATATAAAATTGAACTAAAAGTTCCTTAATTTCAAGGAAATCGATTTTGAAATTTTTTAAATGAAATTTAATTCAAGGTCAATTAAGGTGGAAAAAGTCTCTTTAGCACTGCATTAGCATAAATTTGAACATTTTGACTTGTTTTGTTTAATACCACGACCTTTCTTGATGATAAAATGCGGAGTCCTGTCAAATTAATGAAAAATAACTATTTTCATGGTTGATTTTATCAAAATTTAAGCTCAACATTTGTTTAGACCTGTAGAACAATTTTTAA
This sequence comes from Culicoides sonorensis, assembly GCA_900002565.1. NCBI lineage: Eukaryota > Metazoa > Arthropoda > Insecta > Diptera > Ceratopogonidae > Culicoides > Culicoides sonorensis. The sequence continues at coordinate 36,704 of LN483886.1, forward strand.
AATGATTTCCCATTAAAATGAGTAATTCTTGAATTTATTGATCGATTTTTAAATTTATTCTTAAATTTTCGTAACATCATCAATAAATTGTCTGAATTTAATCTCCTTCCATTCTAAACATCATTAAATTTTCCGCATTTCCATATTTTCCACAATCAAAAAAAAATGCAACAAAAACATTTAATGGATTGACACAAATTTTTATAGCCAATTCAAGTCGAGTGCATAAAAATTTAAAATTCAGTCAAATAAAACTTTTATTTACATTGCAACAATTTCAAGCGTATCCATTTCACTCAATACAAAGAACTCTAAAATCATCAATCACATATTTATTACTTTTTCAATTCAAAAGTAAATAAAACGTATTTTGTAAAAAAAAAACTTTTCGATCAAAATTTCAATTCAAAAATTGAAGCACACAACTGAAATCTATTGGTATATTTATTTGATATTTAGATGATTTTAATAATAAATATTTGTAATTTTATGACTTATTTCAATGCATCAGCTCAATAAATAAACTCAATGACATTTTGTGTGTGTATGCTTGCGTATATGTGTGTGTGTGTGTGTATGTGAATGTTTTTGTTAAAACAAAGGAAAAATATGTTAATGCGAATATTTTATTGCATTATTGATAACGAGACAAAAGTTCAATTTTATACATGACAAAGTTTTTCTTTCTATTTGATGTTTTGTGGGTTTTGCCAGTAATATATAAATATATAAAATCAAGAAGACAAAGAAAATTGGTATAATAACAACCCAAAATGTAAAATGGCAAATATATTTTTATACTATTTTCATATGATAGACAATCAGTGATGCATTACATACAAACACATTTATATGGAAATGGAATTTTTAAACACAAAAGATCATATGAAATTTATTTGGGTGTATGTGTGTGTGTGTGTGAATATGACAGAAAAATAAGCCATGCATGTCTAGAGAATCCCTGGCTCAATTTATTTATCTTTTGTAGTTGTCAATGTTTTCGTTTATATTCATTCCAAAAAACTTTATCTTTATCTGTATTAAAGTTATATATTAGAAATGCAAAACAACAACATATGCTAAAACTCCATGCCAGTTATATTGTTAAGCAAATACCCCCTGGAATCAAGTGTTTATGAATGATTCTAACATAGTTGTACTTCTACAATGTTAATTCTAGAAAAGTTTTATACCAAAAATTATATTTTTTGCTCTCTTTCTCTCGACCTCACATTCACAGACACACACACACATATACCCAATATAGTGGCATAAAACTCTTGTGTGTTGTTCAAATGAAATAACAGAAAAATAAAAGTTAAGCCTCAAAAATGAAAAATAGTTTTGAAAAGTTTCCTTTTAAGAGCAACACATTAACACATACTCTAAATGAAATGCACGGCCTCTTAACGTCCTCTTTAAAGTGCTTTGAAAAGTAATCTAGGATCATTCAATGCTGCTATGCTCCATCACTCACCCCTTCTGTTAAAAAAATTAAACAATAGCCTGATATAAATTTATTATTTTTTGTTACTTTAAACCACAATCCAAGTTCTAAAGTTTTGGTACCACAATTGGACTCATTCGTGGTGTCCTGAAATTTCATATCAATTTAAACTTAAATGTCAATTCCGATTAAAATTTAAAACAAAAGAGATATTCTAAGCATACACAATTTCAATTAAAATTAAACTTAAATTCAATAAAATTCCCACTCAAATTAATTCCTGAGAGAATTCAAATGAATTGGTTTTCCACATTTCTTTTCTCTCTTAAAGGATGTGTGGTGTCCAATACTTTTTTTTGTATTTTCAATTTCTTTTTCACACATTTATTGATCAAAAACAAAAAAAATTCAATTCAATACACAAAAATGACACATATTTGATATGGATGTGATCTAACACCAATGACAAAAAAAAAAGACAAAAAAATTATACTAAAATCGTATCGGCTCTCATGGGAGATGTTAGTACGGTCATTTGATTCAATATATTCATGCATTTTAAGAGAAAAAAAATCTATTAGTTTTTTTGTTGTTTTTCAACTTAGTTTAGTATCAATAGTTTTTATCGTGTGTGTGTGTGTGTGTGTGAAAGTTAAAGTTGAATTTGTTAGGATTCTTAATTTTTTATGCAAACATGACGTTTCAACTTGATTTCGACATTATCATTTGGGGAATTCGAAAAGTTAGAGATCATACTTATGACACATTTATGTTTTGGTTTCATTTTGTTGTTTGCTTGAGCTAAGGAAAGTAAAATGGAATTTTAATAAATAGATTAAATGTTAATAAACGTAAAGAAATTTTGGTTTTAAAAAAATCTTAAATTTTTTGATCACAATTTTTTCTAAGCATTCCAATACTGTCAATTTTTCTCAAAGGATATTTTTTTGATTGAATTCCTTCAATACACTTGAATATTTTATCGACCTACAATTTAAATTCATGTGCCATGAGTCATTTAACGCCCATCGAAAGAATTATGATCGTAGACGAAGTAATCTTAAAAATCGACTCTATTAATTTTCACACAATTAAATGAGACACACACCCACACAAATTCAAAGTCAAACCAAACTTCTCTTAATTTGTCATATCGTTGTTTGTGTTGGTTGCTGATTAATTACATTTTCGTGGTTTGTCATGTTGCCTTTCCTTTCCTCGTTTATTGACATTCAAGCCCATACAGAATAATATCAAAGGATAAACACACACATGAATATTTTTAACTGAAATGAATATTTTGAGAAAAACCCCTTTTTAATATATCAAATAAAAAAATGAAATTCTTAGGAAAAATTTATGCTTTCTTCCAAAAATTTTATGTCACAATATTTACCTTTTAATAGACTTTACATATACCACGATTTTCCTCCATTAATGTGGTTGGAAGTTACCATGGTTACTAAATCTTACTTAATATATAAAAATATATGTTTTTTTTTCTGGTTGTTGTTTTATGGAGTTTAATTACATTACGTTTTAAATTGAATATGAATGAATATGAGAAAATAACACTTTTGTTGATGGAACAGTGACCTTGGTATGGAAATTGAAAGGTCCAGTAGAAAGGATGGATTACAGTGAACACGAAACTTTTCAATTTCTGATTAACGTCCTACTTAATTTGAATTTAAAACTAGATAAAAGTGACAAATGATAACGAGTATGCAGACTGACTGACCGCCTGAATGCCGCCCCTTAAATCTGATCTGAGCTGGTCTTCAGATCAGATCAGATTTCTAGAACAGTGTCAGGATAGAGCCAGCACTCAGACTTACAGACCGGTCCCAGTATTATCATATCTAATGAAGAAGGAACCAAATCTAGAGAAACAACTAAAGAAAAAAGTCCACTAGACCTGATTCAGTTCAGAAAAGTGACCACACCTTCTCAGAAAACTAAGCAGGATAGAACTGGTCTTAATATCATGACACTCATATGCGCTTAAATTCATCTCCAAAAATTACGTTTACCATCACATTATTTCAATTTTTAAATATTTTATTTTTTCTTTCAAAATCTGAAGAAAACATAAATTATGTTTGCATTAAAAATTTTTATGCGTTTTATTCTGCTTTTTCCAGGTCTCATCGTAATCTATCTCAGAATTTATGTTATTTATTATTTTTAATTAAAACAAATATTTGCAAAATAATTTTTCGGTTAAAAAATGCTTGTCATTGTTTATTTCATAAGATATCTGTTTAAGATATCATAAGAAGACCCTCCATTTTTTATGAGCTTTTTATTATCTTTTATTTTTTATATTATTAAATGTTGAAAAAATAAGAAAAAAACAAAGAATAATATAAAAGAAGGTTCAGAAGTCCCAATTTATACAAAGAAAATATTAATTGTATTTTATTATGTTTTTTTTCTTATCTTTTACAGGTGGAAGAAGACTGGAAATATGTAGCATTGGTGTTAGATCGTCTATTTTTATGGTTATTCACAATTTTATGTATATCAGGTACCATATTAATTATTTTCCAAGCACCTAGCTTATATGATACAAATGAGCCAATAGATATACACTATTCGAAAATTGCAAAGAAAAAATTGGAATTACTCAAAATGGGTAGTGAAGAATTATAGCAATCACCCGGGTTCGCTACCAGTATATGGAATTGGTTCATTAACTGGTTTCGAACCCTCATATTACCCAATGAGGATAATATTAGTAATAAACATAATAAATAGCAGCAGGTGAACTTAGGCATCAATTTTACACAATTAATTACCGACGTTTTTAATAGTTACATAAATAGTTATGATGATAATAATAAAAATAATAATGATAATAACAATAACAATGAGGAAAATGGTGCAAATAATAATGCAACTTTAACACTACTATAAAAAAAAAACACACACAAAAAATATAACAAAACACGTACATAAACGTCATTACACCGCAAATTAATATATTGATAAACAAGTAAACTATATAAACAAAAATAATATACATATTTAATAATAATAATTAAAATATTAAAAAAAAAAATATAAGAGGACATATTCACTGTTCCTCTCTTTTTTGTGACAAGAAAAGACAAAAATAATAATAATAATATTTATTTTTTGATGCAAATATAAAATTTATATATGAGAAATGTAGATATTTGAAAAAAATGAGAATAATACAAAAATATAAAACATAACGAAAGGAAATTGCAACACACACACACACTTTTATATTAATATATATTTAAAACAAAAAATGAAAAGCTAGTAATGAATTTTTTCAGATTAAATTTTAAGAGAAAAATAATAAAAAAAAATTATAGGAATTTAATATAATAATTCATAAAAAAAATCATATGTAAATGAGCAACATACGACGATAAAAGGCATAATTATAATAATAATAATAATATTAAACAATGCTACACATAACAAAAAAAGTAAAAATAATAATCAAATTGATTCAATACTTAATTTGTCACACAAACATTTTTGTGTCACTGAAATTAAAATGAAATTAATATTTAAAAAAATTAATAGAGAAATTTACAAAAAGTACAGATCTGTACTTTTTTAGTTATTATTATTATTATAAAAATTATAATTATAAACATTGTATAAATAAATTATAATTAATTAATAAACAAAACGGTTTTATTCAAAACATTAATTTAATGATAATGAAAATGAAAAAATCAATGTGAATATAAAGAATAATAATAATAATTAAAAAAAAAACAACCTAACAATAATATTAAGCGCCAAATAATTTAATATAAATAATTGTAAATAAAACATGTTTAATTTTTTTTGTATATAAATATAAATAGAAAATTGTAGATTTTTTATTAAACATTTTCTGATCATATAATATTCGTTTAAATTTATATTAAAAATTTAATAATTAATATAAAGAACATTCATGTTTATAAAAAATAATAATAATAGTAAATGAATATAATGAAAATATGACATTTATTATTCAAAAAAAAGAGGAAAATAGGTTGAATTAATTTTTTCAATGAAAAAGTTATACTTAAATTTAATAATAAATTTAATATAAAAAAAATTTGTGAATATTTTTGTTAGTATAATAAATTGTATATATATAAAAATATAAATTAATAAGGTAATAGCTTAAAATTGATAAAAAAAAAATACTATTTATAAGAATGGGGAAAACGCATTTAGCATTTGATATAGCAAATAGGTGTAATGATAATAATAATTATTATTGTAATAACTAAGAGCGAAGATATTTTAATTGAATTGTTAATTATATTAAAAAATTGTCGTTTACTTAAACTGTGAATGGTACTCAATAGGATGAGACTTGTGGGTAATTGATGGGAGATCTTCAAATATTGGTTAACTTGAGTCTTGTAGTTATATTTGATTCAATTTTTACTGAAATTTCATCTAAATATTTTACAGGCACGTGCAAAAAAAATTTAAATATGAAAGATCTATTGCAAATGAAACAGCGACGTGTGATGCTGATCTTCAAAATAGAATCAATGTTGGTTGGCTTGAATGGCGCGAAAACTCTTCCATTTTTTGTGACAATAAAATGCTAGCAAAGTTGAAAGGAAAAATGCATTTAACTATTTTTCGTCCTGCTATATTATACGGTTCTCAGTACTGGACTTTATATAAGCATTATGAAAGTAAACTAACAGCAGCTGATATGAAAATGATGAGAATTAGTTGTGAAGTGACAAAACTGGACCATATAAGAAGTTTATATACTAACCACAAAATTACACTAAGTTCGAAGCAATTGGTATGACTTTGGCATGCGAATGCCAGAAAAAAATTAAGTTCAACAAGCATTAAAAACCGAGATTCCAAGACAAATCAGAAGAGGAAGACCCAAAAAAAACTTGGTTAGCTCAAATGAAGAAGCTGAAAGAACAACAAATGCAGTTACAAATGCCAAGGAGACATCTGAGGATCAACAGGAAGCGGATTCAGAAGATGAAGCAGCGCAAGAAGGAAATAAATTTTATATTATAAGTTCGATATGAAATTTTGGTAATAAAAATGTAGAAGAAGAATTTTACAGACACATCAACGCACATTACCAACATTTGATTTGAATCTGGTATTTTTAGAGTCAAAAATACTTTTTGGTCTCTAATACTTAATTTTCTCCTATTGCGTATCATTCATTGAGCCATCATGATGTTACATTTTTATCAAAAATATTTTAACACATTTAAAAAAATTTTCTTGAAACCTTGATGGGTTAGTTCAATCTGAGGAGAGAAGAAAAGTAACGAAATAAGAAATAGTTAAATTTAGTACTGATGAACATCAATTGATCAATTACCTTGAATTAACTTTGATTACAGAAGTTAATTAAGACTAATTGTCCATTAAAGGAAACTCACTGCCATGATAAGAAAAAAAATGAAACAGATTGATCTGAAAGATTTACTTCAAAGTTATCCATTATTCACCAATTTCATGATGAATGAAGATTGATATGGAAAAATGTGTTAAAATCAGATTAAATCCATTTTTTGTTGCTCTACCCAAAAAAATTTACAGAATCGATCCAATCTTGACTCGAATTCACATCACACAATAATTTTGTACATAACCGATAAAATATTGATTGTACGCACGATGTATAAATAATAACAACAAAAATATAAAATAATTTTTTTCTTGATTGTCCAACACACTGCCTAGCATATAGAATTTGAATATAAATAATAAAAAAAAAAAAACAGTATTGTCAACTATAAATAGGACGAAAAACTAAAAAGAAAAAAAAATATTGTGACACACACACACATACAAAAAAAAATCAATTCATTCGAATTCAAATACACAAAAAAAATATTATTATGTACAATTTATAGCAGCATCCCATAATGAAATTTTAATATTAATTGAATGAATGAGTATTTTTGCCGCAGATACCGACACATGTTCAAATACAGCCATACACTGTAATGAAAACAATAAAAACAATTGGAAATGGTCATGAATTTATAAAATTGATTGGAGCGTTAAGTACACACACAGATCCAAATGAAAAACCATATAAAATAACATTGTTTGTTGATGCAGGCAATTGCGTTACAATCGACATTTGAAACTTAATAAAATGTAATAATAAAAAAAATATATATAAAAAAATATGACCATTGCAGTTTTATTGTGCATTGTCATTTAAATGATCGAAAATTGTTACATCTGCATCACTTACTTTTTTTTTATTGTCAAAATGAAATCCATGAATTTTTAATGGAATTAATGAAGTATCAAAGTTTTGTTACTTATTTAACTTGAAAAAATTTCATTATCCAAATAAATTATACAAGTCATTATTGGTGTGAAATGCAATTTGTAACGATAAAATAAAATAAAAATTAAATTAAATATAAAAAAGACATGAAGTATAATTAAAAAACAATCATCATCAACGTTTTCACACTAACGAGGTTTTCATTCATTATGAAATTCATTTATTTTTTTTTTAAATTTAATATTAAAAAAAATCCAACAAAAATTTCGCATACTACATAATGATAATAATAATAATAAAACAATAGATCATTTGAATGTAGTCAAATAAATGGAGACGTCTGGTATTTTATGACCGAAAAATCATTTGTATATTAAGATAATTATACATTTTGTTATGTATACAAAACAGACACACAATTTAAATATTTATTTGGTAGAATGTGCATAATTAAGTATCATTTAAAATGTCAAAAGCAGTCGGAAAAACTAAGTACTTTTGTCATTATTAATGTTATATTGTTTCAAAATTCATTATGGTGATGTTGCTATAAATGTGCATGTTCAAAATTTCTATCACAAAATAAAATAAACAAACAACAATAAATTTATTATTATTATTATTTCAACTTATAAAAAAAAAGTAACAATGATGGCAAAAAAAATAATAATAATGAAATATCCTCGTGCACCTCGAGCTGCAAATATATATAAGTAAGTTTAATATAAATAAATAGTACTGAAGTGTCTTAATTACAGGAAATAGTAAAAAAGTAAAAAAAAATAGCTAATTCATCTGAACTGTAGAAAAATTATAAAAAAAAGTTTATGGTAAAATAATGTAAGATAATAATTATTATAATAATAATGATATTAAAAGAAAAAAATAAAATTATGTGTAAAATAATGAAAAAAAAGCTCATATGAACTCAGAGGTGTAATAGTTGTATCCCGAACAAACAATGCCAGGTTTAACTTTTCTATAAAATTATTATTAAACTTTGTTTCATATGTGTGTAAATTTATATTATTATTATTATAATAAAAAAAACATAAAACATAGAAACTGAAAACAAAATGCGCATTCAACTTCAAATACGTACTTAACTGCTGAAATAAAAAAAAAATAAACAAACACCCTCATTACATGCATTCATTCATTTTGAAATTAAATATCATGAAAGTAATATCATTTTAAAGGAAAATAAAACCGTGGAAATTCTAGCTTCAAATCCTCAGAGAATGTGGAATTTTATCCTACATAATTTTTTTTCCAGGTTTTAGTTGTTTCATTAAACATTCAATACTTTCAACAAAAAATAATAATAATGAAGCACATTCATTAAGAGAAAACAAATATGAGTAAAAAAAAATACAATAGATACAATTTTTTTTGTACAGGTTTTATGTTAAGTCTCTTTATGAAGTGTATTGAAAGTACTAGGAAAAAAAACACTAACGATGGTTTTTAATGATGATCTATAGAATTGAAGAAGTTGTGTGTTTTTATTGAAAAGAGTTGATAGACATTTGATTTTTCTACATTAACAATGCAATTGAGGTATGTTTAGGAGGATTCTTGAATAAAATTCATTGAATAAAATTAAAATGAATCCAGTAACAGACATTGTTATGATTTCTGTTAAGAGTATTTGATTTTTATTGATGAAAGATCAAGAGGTTTGATATAAAATAGATGGAAATTTCAATCAAATTCGAATGATTTATTTTCATATCATATTTCACCAGTTCATTAGCTCCTGAATCAAGGCCACAGCTTAAGCTTGTTAAAAGCCTTTCAACATTTGTCTTGCTCTGTTTGGACTATAAATTTCTATTACTCATAGAAGCAGGTTTGGGAAAATTATTTTCAAATAACTCAAATCAATAAAATTCCCTTAACTCACACTCAAAATTCTAGGAAGCACAAATGAAACAACCATATACGTAATTATCATCCTATATTTGCAATATGACACACTGTAAGTTGAAAATGGCCCGCAGTACAAATTGATTTGGTCCTCAGACGGAGATTGATTGAAACTTAGAGGGTGTCTAACGAATGCAATTTTAAACAGATTCCCTGTTAATTTGGAAAAAAAAATTCGAATATTATGGACACTCTTTCAGTCTATGCATATTTTGCGGGGCGTTTTCAACTTACAGTGCACATGTGTGTATTAAATTTAAAATAATCACATATCCTCGGAAAAAATGCTCATTAAAACAACAGACATTTTTAATTAATTATTATTTCTTTCATTGAAATATTTGCATTTAATTAGCATCACTTCTAATTATTAACATTATAAGTTATGCTGACAATCAAAAAAATAACAGAAAAAATAGACAATTTTGCGATACAAATAAAAAATACGAAAATAATTGCTATCAATGGTTGGTTGTGCTTTTCTATTAAAAACATATGCTTAAAATTTTGAACATTTTTTTTTTCTTTTATATATAAAAATACCCTTTAAAATTATGTTAAGCTTGAATCTTAAAAAAGAAATATCATTACAGTTCCTAATTTTCATTTCAAAATAAAAAAAAAATCTTTAAGAACTCGTACATTTAATATCTTATTTGACTAAGTAAAAATATATATTAAAATATAACACTTCTATAGAATTTAAGCTAAATAACTGTTATTACGATGTGCATAATAACAAAATAAAGTGTAAGGCGTAACTGTATCTAACTCATAAGTAAGTCATGTAAAAGAAAATGATAATAAAATATTCAATAATAAACGCTAAAATAATTAAATATTGAAAATTCAATTAAAATTATATATTGTACAAATTTTCTTGTGAGAAAACATAAACAAGGAATAAAGTTTTGGCTCTAAAAAGTTAACTTTTTTGATTTTTTAGTAGCCCAAATATAAATAAGAGTTGATAGTGAATGACTAACTTTAAATTTAAATTAAGTGTAGATACTATTTAAGATACAAAATGAGTTGATTTAACATTCAAAATTCAGTTAAATTTTTATATTTAAATTAATTGAGTCAATAAATTATGATGATGATGTGATGGATAAGTGTGTGTGTGTTAAACCACAACACATTAAATAACCACAATTGACACATAATTTAAATATGTTTTAATTTTACGATAAATTTTATAAATGTATCTCAATTTAAACATAAAAACAAAAAATTTCAATATTAAATTTGTTGTAACTTTAATTTTTGATGCAATTTCGTTACATCTTAAAGCAATAGATGTTCTCATTTCCTTTTAAATTTCTTTTTATGTCGCTCATAATTTATTTATCTGAAAATACATATTTTTCTGTAGAGAATTTTACAACAGAATTTCAATAGTTCTCATATATGGTCTTGTATTGTGTTCTTTACTTGCTTTTTGGTCTGTGAAAGCAGTAAAACAGATATTTATGTTTAAATTCATCTTTTATTGTTGTAGTTGCTGGAAGTTTTATAAGACAGAGAGATACAAGATTTTTTTCTTCTTTTATTTTAAAAGTCAATCATGCATAAAAGTTTCAGATAAATATGAAAATCACAGGTCAAGGCAATAAAACTTAAATTATATACAGTGTGGTCAATTTAAAATTTGATAGTTTTAAGACAAAGTAATTGTTCTTCTCACGTCTCAATCCAAAGAGTTTGTGAACTGTTCAAAGAAAAGATCAGAAATGATCTTACAATTGGACAAAAAAGACATCAGAAAACTGACGGGTCTCCTAAAGAGACACTGCCTTTTGTGCAGCCGTCTTAAAATGATAATAAAAGAGTGATTCAAGCACGTACAGGCTTTGCCTAGAAGAGGATGAAACATCAAACCACATCCTCTGTGAGTGAGAGCATTGGCTAGAGTGAGGATTAGCTACTTCAGGGAGGGCTTTCTATCTCCCTCTACTGTAGTTAAAACAGATCATTAATTAAACTTAAGATTTTTTGACGAATTGGATGTATTGCAGGAGAACTTAGATCCCTTTGTAAAGAGCAGCATAAAAGATCTTATAGGTCTAAGTGCGAGCAGTGAGCTGCAGTGCACTCCAATTAAGGAAAAAAAACGTCTCAATGTGGATAATCTTTAAAATTTGAAGTTACTGAATATATTTATTCCTTTTTTTATTTGGATCTTCAATTAGGTTAGGCCTTTTGAGAGACTGGACCAGATTAAGACTTTTTTTTAGCCCTGGTCTTCTATTTAGTTATTTTTTTAGTTAATTCCACAGTTTTCTGTGTTCCGTATCATCGATAAGCACATTAACAATGCATGTCCTTAATTGAAATGAACACACTGTATAAATTCAAAAATATATTGCATTCATTAAAGTTTAAACTTTACAAGACATGTTCATATATTTATTGAGTCAAATTCATGAATAGAATATAGGAAAGGATTGTAAGACAAAAATATAATAAAAAAATACTATTTTCTTTGTTTTCTATTCCAAAGATAATAAGTTTTATATATTCAGATGGGAATCAATCAGACATCCAATAACATTTATGAGTAGTTTTTCTTGTTGTTTTAGTAATGAGAAAAAAGTTTGTTAAATTAGTTTCTTTATTGAAATTGACTTGCATTATTCGTTATATGAGAAGTATTTGAAATTTTGTTTTTTAATTTCTTATTTTTCTGATATAAATTTTCAATAAAAATAAAAATGCACAAAAAAATGTTTAAAATAATTAAAACTGTAAAATTTTGACGAATTGTAAACGCTTTTAAAACATGAGACAAAAAACTAGTTAATTTAATACTAGACTAGCATAATATAAATTAAATAAAAAATGTGAAAATATTAAAAAAATGCAATTTAAAGTAATATTTATTAATTTTTTTTAATATATTCATATTTTTCATGTTAATATTATAATGTATAAAATTTATATAATACTAATACAATGTAAATAAGTTAAAAAAAATAACCTGTAAATATAAAACCAAAACATTTGAATGCAAGAACAACAACAAAAATTTAAATGCACATACATCTAATTGAAGTAAAATATCTCATTTTATTATGATAAATGGATGTATGTTGCAAATATTAGTAAAATTCATTTTCTTATTCATTATTATGTTAAAAATACAGTGTTATTATAATAAAAATAGTTAAAATTTATTAAGACGAAAAAAAACTATCATATTGAAATTTATTAAATGTCTCTTTGAAAAAAAAAATAATTAACTATTATTAAAACACGTGCTATTTGTAAATTATATTTAACAATAAACTGTGTAATATTATTAAATTAAATAATAATTCATTTTGCGTGTTTTTTATTATAATATTAATAATAAGACACGCAAAGTGGTGGAAAGTTAACATATTTCAATGGAAAGTTATCATGTTTAAGTTAAATTGAAAATGAATTCATTTTCATTATTCCAGTAAAAATTATAATAATAATTAATATTTTTAATAATAATAAAATAACATAAGATTTTTAAAAGTAAAGATGTATTTTTTAACAAAAACATAACATTAAATATAAATATTAATAAAAAAAAAAATTATAATAGAAAAATGATGCGTTAAAAGTAAATGTACTATTATAAATAAAATTTAACAAAAGAAGGCACTGCAGTAGTATTTTTTAAACATTATTATATTAAATGTATAAATATATACTTGTTGTGATAAAAAAAAAATTCATTAAATTAAAAATTTTAAAAAATCTTTATCATTAAATGTTTACTAAACTTTTTGTGAGTATATTGATTACACCAATTAAAATATTGTTTGTATTTCCCATATAAACTAATCTTTGTTATATAAATTGAATCATAAAAGCTTTTTAAAATATGTTAAAAACTTACTTTGACTTTAAATTGTTTTAAAATTAACTTTATATTAAAATGTGTATAAAAGTAATTATTATTATTATTATAAACAAAAACCTATAAAATTTAATAAAATATTGAAAATTAATAATAATAATTTTATCAAAACTATTTAAAAAAAAATAAAAAAAACATGAACATTGCATGGCATGACCCTGATTTCAAATCGAGTGTCTTCCAATCACTACTGGTCGTGTATGATTATATTTTTTAAAACAAAAAAAAAACGTGAAAAATATATCAAATCCATTTCATTCAAGTTTGAATATTCATTGATTAATGATCATTAATTATTATATTATATAGAAAGAATTTATAGTAGTAATGTATATTTTTGGCCCACCAAACACACTTTCTAATAACATTTAAACTTAAACCTTTAATACTCGACAGTGAACAATAACCAATTCATGATTTTTCTAATATGAATTTAAGGTTAAGGCTATTTTGAATTTACAGCATTCAATCATAATATTCAATGAATGTATTTAACAATTGAATAATAAAATTTTACCATTAAATAGTAAAACAAGTATAGAAAATCTTCAATCGTATAAAATTTATTGAATGACGGTCCTTGCTCCTCAATTTAAGTGAAATTTTAGAATGAATCTTGTACACAGCATTATCATGTAAAGTATGGGTCACAAAGAGTACCGCGTATCTTATAAGTGTCGAGATCGAAAAAAAACAACCTCATACACCTTAACGAAAACACAAATTTGACAATTTCAAAGAATTTCTCCCGTACAATCTTGTAATGGGTTAATTGGCCCTATCCAGGATTGCCTGGTACAAGATCAGATTAGATTTAGGATGGACTCAGAAGAGAACCAGCACTCAGACCTACAGACGGGACCATTGTGCATACCCATTATCATCATATCTGATGAAGAAGGAACTAAACTTAGAGAAACAAGTAAAGTAATGAAAAGTCCACTAGACCTGGTTCAGTTCAGGAAAGTGACCACACCTTCTCAGAAAGCTAAGCATGACAGACATCTTTACTTTCATGATGGAATCAATACTGGGAGAGTACACAAAGCAGATGTGCAGCAGTCTCCTCTTGTTCAGAGCAGCATTTGTACATTGGATCTATTGAGTCAAAATGACTGAGATGATAGTCTAAAGTACAATGACCAGGGATCATACCAACTACAACTCTGAGCTCAATACGCTTCAATCTGATCAGTTGTCTAGATAACCCCGGAATCAGGTTCCTTGATAAAGAGGCGAGTCTGTCTAAGAGTATACGCCTGATTACCACCACTCTATCCTTCCTATAAGAATTCATGCTGATCAGACAAAAGGGCAGTACCTCGCACAAAGTCCAATTCAAATCAAATTTCCCATTCAAAACACCATGACCCAATTTTTTCTTCAAAAAAAATTTACAAACACAAAATGAGAAAATCTAAGTCGTACTTCACATAATTTGACAAGCAAATTCTTTAATGAAGACATGGCCTTGTATAACTTTTTAATGAACAACTTTTTAAACAGAAAAAATCTCACACAAACCACACACACACTCACTCACTTAATCATCAAGACATAACTGTTCCACATATAAATTAAACATACAAAAATTCTTATTTTCAAAGGTAATATCACCTTTCTATTCATTAAATATATGATTTTAATTGTAACTGTGGAATAGAGGTGACGAATTTTCATGTAAAATATATATACAAATAAAATTAAATTCAAAAGGATGTGAAACAAATACATTTAACATGTAACATATATACAAAGCTTCATTTTCATTCAAATTCCTTTTGAGAAAAACACACACGTAGAATGTGTGTGTGTGTGTGTGTCTGTGTGTATGTGTAAATGACACACACATATTTGTGTACGTTTAATAAAATAAATTAAATTCTTCTTGTCAACTATGGAATGCTTTTAATCTGACGCAAATTTTATATAATAAACATTTATAAGTAACTGAATATGTATGAACACATGTTTACCGAAAAATAATATACATGTTTGTGTAGTGTATTAAACATATCCATGACATTAATCAAGGAACAATCGTATACTTGTGTGTTGTTTTTTTTTGTGTTGCCTAAATATAACTTGTATTGTAATATTTTTTTTATATAATACTAAAATGAAATACATTTCCATTTTAACAATAATAATAACAAAAAAAAAAATAATCAAACACCTAGCAGGCATTATTTGTATGAGAGCTGGAAGGAAAAGTATACATTAGTATTATTAAAAGCAATATGCTAATATAAAATGTGTGTGTGTAATCTCACATATGATTTAATACTGTTTTTTTTAAAGTATTATGATTATTATGGTGATGTGAAGGATGATGTGTGCAAAATATGTGTCTGTATTTGAAAACCAAACATGCGTATATAAATATTTTAAATTTCCATTGCCTAGATATTCGAAGAAATTACTTTAAAAAGGTATATATTTATAATATGTTTATGAATTATTTCTTCAAAATACACTCGTTTATTTATTATAATAAAATACACACTTACATTAAAAATATTTTTCCTTCACATTTTACTGGCATCCTACATAATTTTGAGTAGATTATTTATGTACATTGTACAAAAGTTTGTGTATGAAACACAAAATTTCACAAAAGATGTATGAGGTTTTTCTTTAAAATTTTTTACGCATTTTTTTTCTAATGCACATAAGCTTTTATTATAACATGAAGTCCATGTTACATAAATTGTGTACAAAAAAAAATCTTTCTTAAAATGAAAAATGCTTCTGGTAAAAAATTTTATGAATATTTTGATGATATTACAAACAAAATTAAACAAAAAGTTAATATTTATTATTTGTTGAATCATGGAAATGAAAATTTTTTTATTTTTTATTTCTTTCAAAAAGAAAATAATAATAAAGAGTTGAATTATTGGAGTTTTTTGTTTTTAAAAGTATTAAATTTCAGACAAAAAACATTAAAATTCATGTGAATTACAGAAAAATATTTCATCATCGTGCTTTCAATGCTTCAATTGTAAAAGGTATTTTATCTTCTCTCACATTTTCTTCTTCTGATTTATTTTCTTTAACGCAATCAAATGTTTTCTAACATTCATGAACAAATAATAATAATAATACATTTTTTTTTCGAGAAAATGTTTAATGTTGTTCTTTTTTTTTTGTTGAACTTAAAAAAAAAAATTTATAATATAAAATTTTGTTTATTCATATAATTTTATTTTATTTATAAACATTTACTTTACATTTCTTTTTCTTCACACACACATATTTATTAGAATGATTTATGAAAAAAAAGAACAAAAATCATTCACACCATCAAATTTTTCATCTTCATGTGATCGTGAATTTTGCTTACAACTTTTTTTGATGTAATTATGTGTGAAAAATTGTGTATACTTATCAAAATGAGCAAATTCGTAAATTTAAAGCGTGATTTGAAAAAAAAAATCATAAAAAATTGTAATATTTGAAACATGATTAATAATATTTCATT
Source organism: Culicoides sonorensis (assembly GCA_900002565.1). NCBI lineage: Eukaryota > Metazoa > Arthropoda > Insecta > Diptera > Ceratopogonidae > Culicoides > Culicoides sonorensis. The sequence continues at coordinate 53,742 of LN483886.1, forward strand.
TTTGTATCATGTAATTTTTTTTTTACTTTCAAATTGAATGAGTAATAATCAGATTTTGTGTGAAAAAAAATGAAAAAAATTATTCAATGGGTTTCTTTTTCCATGAAATTTAATTTGTTTTTCAATTGTAACAGTTTTATAATAAATGACGTTTTTTAAAAAAAAAATCTTTTTAAAAAAGATTAATTGCCAGGAATTTTGAGGTAATACTGATTTTGGGTGATTTGACATGTCAAAAAATATGATGCGCTGATTTGAAAAGGAAAAAAGTTGATGGTGTTATTTTTGTAAATTTAATTTAATTGAAAAATTCAGTGGAATTAGTGATGATGATGATTAGAGAAGGGTATACCCACCTCAGCCACTACTACATTGGGCTTTTTGTGAGATGTCTTTCGACTTACCCTATATTATATTCTTCTTTAAGGATACTAATTTCCTTCAAGAAATCATATATAAAATGAAGTTACATTCCAAAGAGAGTCGTTGGATTTATTTCCAGTTCAAACACCCAAAAACCTCTTTCTCCTGTTTTCAAGTCCACTACAGAAGCAGAGAATGTGCTGAGCACTTTCTTCTTCTATTTGTTTCACTTAAATTCATAATCTTAAGGTGTTTTAGTACACGTGCGTGTCCTGTAAGGAATGCCACCAGAACTCTTAATTGAACTGTGGTCATTTCTACAAGCTCTTTAGTACGAGTAACTGACCATTTGGGTATAAGATTAAGTACGTGTTCAGAAAGACGATGGCTTTGCAGATCCCAGTACCAAGTTGATTCATCTATAAGCCATTCAAATATTACAGACTTTGCTGTTTTTAATGAAATTCCTATGCATGATACCGGCATAAGTTGAAGCTGAACCTTCCCTTGCTAGTGGAAATAGTATTGAAGCATAACTTCTAAACTACCTTTTTCTTCATATTTTGATTTACTCTTAACATTTTTTTTTATTTTATGGATTCGAAAAGTATTCAACCTATATTTGAGTGACTACATTTCAATTTATTATGATTGTCAGGAATGTTAATTAATTAAACAATTTTTGTTGTTCGCAATATATTTGATGATTGCCGGCAGACAATTTGTCAAAATAAAAATAAATTTCTTTGAATGTAACATAAATATTTATTCATTTTAATTTATTTATATGAAAAACAGTCCCTCGGGGTCACTTAACTTTATTAGTTGAACTCTAAAATCAATATTTTCGTATAAATTATTTTTTTTTTAAATGAAGTTCAATTTAATTGAATATTTCATTTTTTTTAGTATTATCTTACTTTAGTTTATTGAAGAAAAAAAAATATTATTTTAATACAAACAATTTCAATTCATTAAGTCATTTAAAATTTTGCCATGGGCGAAACCACAAGTGTGCTAATATTTTATTTAACATAACATAGTAGAAGTACTTTGAAAAATTCATTTTTGTTGTTTTTAATGAAAATGACGAAGAAAAAAGGATTTCTAATAAAAAAAAAATCAAGACATACATAAAATTTTTATATAAGATGATAGATTTAATATAATAGGATTAATGCTAAGTAAGGATAAAATGTTAAAAGAAATTAACACAAAAAAATTAAAAGCGAGCCACACGTAAATTAAAGTTGATTCTAAAAAATATTGTAAATACGTAATAGAAAAATAAATTTAAATTTAAATTTAAAAAAAAAATAAGAGGAATTGAATCTAGAATATTAATATTGATGAAATTGAGTGATAAGTTTCATAAAAGGTCATGATTTTAATGGACATTTCTTTAAATTTAAAGGACTTTTAATTGAAATGTGTAATTCTAATATTTTTATTACAATTAAAATAAATTTTTGTACGATAAACACTTTTTATACTAGAAATATAAAAATATTAGAATTCATATTCAAAATTAAAGGCGATTAATTTTAATTTTTACATTATTTTGAGATACGGTTTCGAAAAATTTAAGCAAAATTTTGTTGAGACATTAAACTGAATTATTTTGAACAAAAAAATATTTCCACAAATGTGGTTTGAGCAAAATTTTAATCGAAAATGAATGAAATTTGAGTATTAAAATGTATTTTTTCCTTTCTTCAATGAAAAACTAATTCAAATCCGTCCAATTATGAAATATTTTTAATTTTGTCTAACTTTGTTAGATTATAACCACGAAAAATCTAAGTTTTTTATTATTAAATATTTTTATTCAAATGTCAATTTAACTTAAAACCGTAAATTCGTAAACAATAAAAATTGTTTAAATACCAAAGTCAAATACATACAAAAATGTATAATAAATATAAATGTTCACTCAAATGTAAAAACAATTATAAAGTTTTTTTCCTCTCTCTCTCATACTTTTATGCTTTTCAAAAATTGCACTGCAATGGCTGTTGTTGTCTGCACTTAATAAAAAAATGTGTGTTTGTGTGTGTGAGTGTGAATAAAGAAAGCTTTACACACAAAACAAATATTGCAACATTCAAGTCACACAGCAACAAAATTATTATAGCAGAAAACTATTTTTCATTTTGTGTTAAAAAACTTTTCTAATTAAATTCAAATAAATTTTCTGTTGTCCTCTATTGTGTGTTATTTTTTTTTCTATTTAATTTTTTTTATGCTTAAACACCACAAAACTTTGAAGTATTCGATGGAAAATGCAAATTTTCCTCATTTTTTTCAGTATAATTTTCTATGTGTGTGTGTGTGTCTCATTGTTCTGCTCCCATTTCAATGTTGTATGAAATTTATGTAAGAGTAAAAGAAAACCATTGAAGGAAGAATTGAACACAAAATAATTATTTTCCATTAAAAACAAAGAAAATATTTTCTTCATGAAATAATAATAATCATAACACAAAAAAAAACTTTTTACAAAAAATTTTTGTTACATTTCTCGTTATTGGTTTATTACTTGAATAATAATAGAAAATTTTTGTCAATAATTCTTTGACTGTAGGAAGAGAAGAAATTCTTATTATTACTCAGAGCTAAATCTCTTTCCTTTACTTTAAATGGAAATGAAAACAGCAAGAATAAAATGTTAAAAAATAATTGTTGGGAAATCGTTATTTTTTTCATGTTTTTTTGACAATAAAGTAATTATGTTACTTCATGAACAAATTTTTGTGGTGAGTTGTGAGAATTTTCCGATGATATTTAAGTGATTTCAGAATTTGCATTAAAATGTTTGTCAAAATGTGGAGACGACTGGTTATTTGAAAGTTTCAATGAATTCTTTCACTTTTTTTAACATCGTAACGGAAGAAAGGCTAGCTCTAGATATTTTTTGCCAGATTAAATAAAGCTACTCTACGTGAATGAAGATCAAGCATGAGTCATGCTCATTGTGAGTATTTTTTGGGTCTTTAAGGTCTTAAGTGATGAAATTTCAAATTATACATGTTCATTTCCTGAAATATCACACTAATAATATTCAATGACGCACAGTTGATAGCAAGACATCAGTTCGTGACATGATAAAGCTCATCAAATAATAATGATCGATAAAATAATGATTTTCTGTTAAACTCCTGACTTTTCCGAGAATAAAAATCAATTTATCATCGATGAGCTTACATTTAGCTTCTCTCAAATCTCTCTTAACAACATATAAAATTCAAGATTTTTCTCTAGTATTCCATTTCATCAAAAAAGAAATCAAAATCCAGTGTATAATAAACAGTTTGTTTTATTTAGTAGAGCTCAATTCGCAGAAAATACATAAAGAATCACATGGGCGTTAAAATAAACGTTAGATCATCATCATCATTTTGATTTATTTACACAAGTAACGTTTTACGTTATCAAGGTAAAATGCTTAAATAAATATCAAAAGGAAAATAAAATCGAATCAAAACGATAAATTTTGATAGAAATTGAAATAGATAAGAAAACAACATTACGAGCAATTAAACTTGTCAAATGCATGTTATTTTATATATCACGTATCAACGTGATTTTTCTTTTACTGTTGAAAGATTTTAGTTTTTTTTTTGTTCAAATTAACAAAAATTTGTAATAAAAGAAAATTTATTGAATTAAGGTCATCATCTGAACTGGGTCTGATTAAATTTTCAATTTCTTCTTTTATATCCATTTATATGTAATTTAATATAAAATTCGATAATGTTTCTCTCATATAACTTTACTTAAACATTTTTTTTTTCATCAGTATCAAAGAAAAATACAAAACGGTAATTGTCTTAGGTTCGTAATAGCTCACCTTTAAATTATTTTATTTTATTTCCACTCAATTATTAACATGCATGCGTGTGTGTGTGTGCGTTTATTTGTAATTTGAGCCAAAATACACAACAAAAACGGTGAAAGTTAATACAGAAAATATCACTTACTAAATATAAAACATGTGTTTGTCTGATTAGGACACAGAAGGAAAATGTAGGAGATAAAAAACTAATAAATCTGTAATAAACGTAATAAAATAAAACTAACAACAATAAATAAATATACATTCTCAAATTACAATTTTGTTGTACAACTTTAACGAAATACAAAAAATATGTGAAGTTTTAGAGGATATTGATAAAAAATAACATCATGAAAGCATTAGTACACAAAACTGCAAATCAACAAATTTATATCCAATTACCATGACGATAAGGTGAATTTTGTATATGGGAATCATGTGTATGGGTCTGTGAAATGGTTTGAAGAAAAAAAGTTGTAAGAACAAATCTGCTGAGTAATAATTTATGAAGTGTTTTTTGAAAAATTTATATATTTCGTATTTATGTACAGAAGCATCTCATATTATGAGGTAAAGGGTTATGATTTGAAAATTGGTCTTAAAGTGTACAAGCGAAATATCAGAAAAAAATGTGTTCCATGACAAGAAGAAACGAAACAATGCCGGCTTAAATTTTGAATATGATCTTAATTCCTTTCCATAACTAATTAGAAATCACTCCAATACGGGAAAGTAGTAGAGCACAAGGCATCAATTGATGCCTATTAAGATGAAAGAATGCTGTAAATTCATTTAACTTTAAAAAATGTCATAATTTTCTTTAATTTCCTTTAAATAAATTTCACTGAAAAACACCTTTATTCATATCACTTAAACAAAAATTTCATGAAGTAAAAAAAAGGACACACAAAATATTTTGATTCTTGTTTTTTTTGTTAAAGACAAAAAATAAAAATCCAACATCAAACACTTAAACATTCTCTTAATCAAAAACACTCAACAAACATGCGGTCAAAAATAAATTATTTTCGATGTGAAGTAAACATAAATAAATAATTTTTATCCGCCGAAAATGAATTTAAAGGAAAAAAAAAACAACAAAAAAAATAAAATAAAACCTAAACATGTACCATAAAACGTAAATTAAATAACACATAAACATAATAAAAAATTGATAGTGAAAGAATAAAATAAAGGAGCTTAAATAACAATTCAATGAAATTTAATAACAAAAAAAATAATAGTAATAATAATAATAAAAATAATAATATTTTAGAGTTAAAATTAATAAAAAAAAACAATTTCAGCAATTTATAATTCACATTTGATAAACATATTGTACTGCGGGAATGTATGATGTCAGGTTTCTTAGGAAAATATTACTTTAATATGCATAAAAATAGGTGTTTGTTATACTATTAAGTGAAAAGTAATAAAAAAAACATTCAAATAGTGTAATTAAGAGGTTGTATTACGAACTTATTTTCAGTTGATATTTTTTTTTGTCTTATTAAGTTCAAAAATATGTGGCATTCCATTCTAAAGTGAGTGCGAATCACAAGTGTCAATTTGAGTACACAGGCCTATGTTAAGGCCTAAGTACATCAAAAATTATGAATTTTTTGTATCTGCCCTAAAAACCGAAAAAAAGGATTTCAATTTTTTTCTGTTTTTCAACTTCAGAATGTCAAAATGACATGGTTTTGTATAAAATACGTATAATGTTTGTTCGTGAAAGTTGTAGATAAAAGACAGCAGAAAAAAGGTTTTATTTACTATTTTGCATGTTTTCATACAAAAAAAAACCATTTTTCGACAAAAAACGATTTGTTGGAAAACTGATAACATAAATTTTAGGTTTTTTCTAATAATATCGTATGTTTATGATGTTTTTTGACGAAAAATCGATTTTTTTGTATGAAAACATGTAAAATGGTAAATAAAAACTTTTTTTGCCAAACAATTATCTGCAACTTTCAAGAACAAACATTAAGCTTCTTTCATACAGAACCCTTTCATTTTTAACACTTTTAGATTGAAGAATAAAAAAAATTAAAATCCTTGTTTTTCGGTTTTTAGGGCAGATTTAAGAATTTTCTAAATAAAAAATTTTAATACTTTTTGATGGAGCATAGACCTAGATGTAGTCAAATTGGAGAAATTGATAGAAAATTATAAAAAAATTGGGATCGGCACTAATTTTAGAATGGAAAGCCACAAATATGTTTTCAGTATGCATTTCAAGGGCATTTTAATACAAGACAAAAAAATTCCCTTATAATCATTGGATTAGGTGTGTATTCAAGCAATCAGAGAAAAATATGTTTTATTTTATCGTACCCATATTGCATTTTATGATATGAAATCCAGCACAAGGCTCAGTTTAAAAAAAAAATTAACATAATAATAGAATTTACATTCAAAAAAATTCAGATGTGACATGTTTACTTGTAAAATATTGTTGGTTTTAATACTTCAATTGTATATATTTTTTTCTTATCATCGTAACTTTAAAATACTTATATAAAACTAACAAAATGTATATAATCCAAAAAAAAATTATTTACATATTTTCAAAAAAAAATCATATAATTTTAAAATGAAAAACAGTAAAACAAAATCACATAATTAATTCCACACAGTTAGTTTCTAATAAAAATATGCATTTAAACTACTTTTTATAATAAAATGCGTGTTAAAAAAATTAAATTAAATTAAAATAAAATAATAATCGACAAATGAAATCAAAAATAATATAAATAAAACAATTAACGTATTATTAAAATAATTAAAAGAAAATAAAAAAAATTGTGTAAATATGGTTAAATTTGATCGGATTTTTTAAACATAACATAACTAAATGACTTTTTCATTAACATAAAAAAATAGATAGACATGATAATAAAATGAATTATTAAAATTAATTGAAATTACATTTTAATAAAAATGAAATGAAATTTTTTGTTAATATTAATAGAAAAATTGTATGATAAAAATGTATTTTATATTTTAATTTTAACATTTGATATGAATTAAATTTAAAAAAAATCAAAAAAAAAAACTAATACAACAAAGAAAAAAAAAATAAAACATAAAATATTGTTAACATGAGACATTTTCAGTATAAAAATATTTACAAAATAAAAATAATAAAACATTTTCTTATATTAAAATATAATAATAATAAAAAAATACAAAACTTTAAAGTCACTAAACATAACATGACATACGTACATTAGCAAAAAACACTATTTAAAACATAAGAAAAATTACAACAAATAACAGAAAACATGAAAAATAAAACATTAACATAAAACAATATAAGAAGCAGAAATTGCTGGGACTGGACTTCGGTATATTTTCATACAAGTTAATTACCAGTAGTTTTTGCACACAATGAAATTGATTTCGTAAATTAATAAAAAAAAAAAAATAAATAAATAATGAGATACAAAGAAAAAACAACATAATTTAATGTTGTTAAAAAATAATTTTTAAATAAAATTTGTCACACTTGTAATAAAAAAAAATTAATAAAAAAAACATTATAAATAATAATAATATAAATTTAATAATAATTATAATTATAACTTATATAAATAACTAATAAAATAAAATGAAAATATATAAATTAAACGAAAGAATCACTGGAAAAACACCATAATGATCAAATATATACGAATTATAATGATAAATCATTAAACTACTACTTTTAATAATAACATAACATAATAATTATAATGAATACTATAATAATAATAATAAACTTAATTAAACGAAAAAACAATTATAATTTTTATTATTATAACTTTATATTTAAAAAAAAACATGGCAAAAAAATTTATATAGAGAAAATGAGAATGTTTAATTATTATTATTAGATTACATTACATTTTGACTGAAATTCAAGCCAAAAGACGGTTCTCAGTCTCGACCTTCATTGAATTGTATCAAAAAAAATTATATATATATTTTTTTCAATATTAAGTACGTCTACGATTATTTATTTGCGTATCATCATGAAAAAAGTTCATGATTGAAATATTAAAAACATGATTGGAAAGTGAAAAAAAACCATTTGAAGCATTAAAACTAATTTTAACTCATGATAAATTAAAATAATGTCTATTTGTATTATTATTATTATAATTCTTAAAACATTCAAGAAAAAAAAAATAAATACAATTATATTGAAAAAAAAGGATTATTAAAACAAGTAACTTTTTAATAATTTATAAGTAAAATTAAAAAAAAAACAGCAAAACATTAAAAACTAATAATAAAAATAATAATTATAGTAAAATAAAATAAAATAATACTAAATTTAATTATAATTAAAGAAAAAAAAATTATTAATAAAAATTTGCAAAAAAAAACTTATAATGTGAAATGATTGATATAGATTGTATATTAATAATATAAATAATGAAAAATAATAATTATAATGACAAAAAATTTATTACCATAACATATATAAATAAATGTTACGCGTTATTAACAAATTATAAAAAAAAATTTAATTGAGTTTGATTTTCAATTATAAACACTTGTGAACAGTGAGTTCATATTGAATGAAGGCAAAATATTTTGATTTGATTTTGTTTTACATTTTAGGTAAGTTTTTCTACTTTTTGTAGTGATTTACTACTGAAAGGTAATTGTAATACGATGATTTTTCTGATAGATTTCATGTTCTTAGAAAATGCCCCCTCTATACTGTATGTTGAAGACACTCAACAACACTATACAGAATTCCCTGTCTACTTTGCAATAACTGGGGGAGAAGTCACTCCAAAGCAGAAAAATTCCAAAGTACAGAGGTGCAAAGAAGACAGAGAATACTGTACTTTCATACTGTACTTTTTAGTGATGGTTTTTGATGCAAGTCCTCGATTTTGACATTTTGTGTTGTAAATCTGTTTACAGATCGTTTGGTCTACCAGAAAAACTGTCTCATACAAAGTTTCAACCCAATCGTAAGGGAATTAGAGCGGCCAAAATTACGATTACTTTAATTTTTTAAAGCGTTGCTTATTTCAAATCACAATTTGTGTCTGCAGTATCTGCCGTTTGTCTTAAAATATTATATAATAATTTTGTTATAATCTTGTTACCCGGATTTTTTTTTCAATTAATCTCAATTTCAAAAAAAATCCAGTAATAATTGGTAACAATAAAATTTGATACTAATCAGAATGGAGAATGATTAGACGCAATGACATCATACATGAAGATAATGAAATTTAATTATTTCATTGATAGAAAAATATTTTATTTTATGTTTCAATTGAGATGTTTCAAATAATGTGATATGATGAAATTTTTCAGTATAACTTTAACTGTGAAGATCATTAGACGTTAATTAATATTTAAAATGATTTTTTTTATATTAATCTCAATATTGATTGGACTTTTGTCACATTTTTACTACGTTGCAGAGAAAAAACGTAACTATTGGAAGGATCGTAATATACCTCATATTGAATCGCCTCTCTGGGGCCACTTTTTGGCAACAACTTTTCTGCAGGAACATGTGACAACTACATTAAACAAGCTGTATAACCATGAACGAGCAAAAATTCAAAAATTTGTTGGAATTAATATTTTTCACAAGCCATCAATTTTAGTACGAGATCCAGAACTAGTAAAAAGAATTTTAGTCAAAGATTTTAACTATTTTCCTCGTCGTCACACTGCTACTGATCTACGAAGTGATCCATTAGCTGGAAACAATCTCTTTTTTATAAATAACAACTTCTTGTGGAAGGCAATCAGAACGAAATTATCACCAGTTCTTACAAGTGGAAAAATGAAGCAAATGTTTTACATGCTCGATAAAGTTGGAAATGATTTAAATCAAGTGATATCTAAAAGAGTTAAAAATGGACCAAGTGAAATCCCAATTCATGTATTGTTTCGAATGTATAATGTCGATGCAATTTCACTTGTTGCATTTGCAACTGAATCTAACTGCCTCAAAGATCCAGAAAATTCACATTTCTTGAAAAATGCTAAGATAGCTTTTTCCTCTACATTCATAAATAAGTTATCCGGAACCTGCTGCTTTTTTCTACAAGAATTAATGAAATTACCAGGAATGCACGTTTTTAATCCTGTTTTTGGTAAATTTCTGTCAGAATTGTTGTATGAGGTAACAGAAAAGCGTATTAAGAGTGGTGTAATTCGCAATGACTTAGTTGATGCTTTGATAAAAATTAAAAGTGATGCATTGAATCAAAATGACTCATTTATTACAGATGAGTTGCTGGCATCTCAAGCGGCTGTGTTTTTTTTTGCTGGATTTGAAACAACCTCAGCAACTATGCAATTATTCTTCTACTTACTCGCTCAAAATCCACAAGTACAAAGGAAGGTGAGAAAAGAAATCCAACAAGCATTTGAAAAACATGGAAAATTAACATACGAATTTATAACTAATGAAATTTCTTACACGACAAATGCCATCAAAGAAACAATGAGGCTTTATCCAATAACGCCATTTATTGATCGGGAATGTGTGTTACCGAATGCAGAAACTAAAGGATATTCTCTTGTGCCGTACAGTAACTTTGAAATTCCTCCTGGTATGCCAGTTCATATTCCAGTATATGAAATTCAACGCGATCCTGAGTACTTTCCAGATCCAGACAAATTTAATCCGGATCGCTTTGATGAAAATAGCAGCTCTTACGATGAATATTCGTATATGCCGTTTGGATTGGGTCCAAGAGCTTGTATAGGCGACAGATTCGCTATGCTGCAAATGCGCATTGGAATTGTAAATGTATTGAAATCTTTCACAGTTCAAACAACAAAAGACACTCCGAAAAACATTCAATTTGATCCAACAAATATTTTACTTGTCCCTGATAAAGAATTGAATTTAAGATTCGTTGAGAATCCATGATGTCAGTGATTACTATCTTTATATGATCTTTAGATGCATACAAATCTCAAACAACTTACGACAAATAAAGCCGGAATAGTTTCAAAAATTTATTATTTATACTAGTTAAGTATATGTTTTTTTTAAGTATTGTGAATTTTATTCAAATTTGTATACCAAATTAGCAACCCGACTGCTGTGTATCCATTCATATATTCGGTCGGAGTATTTTGTTCGTTGGAGTTATTGTGAGTCGTAGTCATTTTGGATGAAATTTACAATAACCGATCAACCACAAGTATATTGATCTTGAACGAGCACAGCTGCCGTTCTTAACCCTTGTCGTATATTTTATAAATTTTTTAAATACTAAAATTAAACGGGTTTTTTCATAATTTAACGATTGAAATCAGTTCTCTTAAGGATTATTTTTTTTTATTTTACATGTCAGGCATTTTCTAGATCCTGTGTATATCCAACAATGTATTCTTATGTAAAAA
>LN483885.1:0-32110 GCA_900002565.1 Culicoides sonorensis
AAAATTTAAATGAACATTACTGAAGTTTGTTCAAAGTTTGTTGATTAGAATGTTCTTTAATGACCTTTTCATTGGTTTTACAAATAAAATATTGTGAAAATAAAATTTCCTGTAGAAGAGATATGTAAAATGAAGAAAAAAGTTTTTTCAAATACAGTAAAAGTTAAAAAATGCTAATATTGACTTCAAATATGATATAAAAATTACTTTTTCATCACTTGTCACTTGATATCACAAAATCACATACTTAAACTTTAATAAACAAAATAAAAAAAAAAATCATGACAAGAGATTTTTCTTTTAATATGATGTCCTTTGTTATCTGTGGTTCTCTTTTTCAAAGATTTCATACACACACACACACGTGCTAACTTTGAAAGTTAATTTTACTTTCGCATATTCTTTTATATTCAAACACAAACACAAAATGTATGTAGTGTTAAATATCACACGAGTCTTTTTTCATTTCAGCATTGATTTTCTCCCTTTTTGAATATGTTTTGAAGATTCAAGCATATTTTAACATATTTTTTCCTTTTACATATATGATAAAATTTAGCTTTTCATCCAAAAAGCTTTTGAAACTCATATCTTTCATTACATAATTGAAAAAACTGCTTTCATTTAATCATGGTGCCTGAAATATATTTTTTTTGTCCTTGTTCTTGTCAATTCATTATCAAAATTACAAAAATGTTCATGTTTTGTTCCATAAAATTTTCATTTATATACAAATTTTTGTTTCTGTTTCATATTTTTTATATATTCTATTTTAATAAAAGTGTCGCGTTTCATAAATGTTACAAAAGACAATACATTTTATATTGTTCTGTTTCATTTTATTCTATTCTATTTTGTTTTGCTTAGTCTATTTTATTATTTTAAGCTCGCTTTTTAGATTTCCATGTTGAAAATTATTAAACAGAAAAAAATTATAAAAAACATACAATTTTTCTGTCAATTTTATGTAAAAATGAGTGAATACAAAAAATTCATTTCAAAGTGTCCTTATTTGTATGAATGACGAATATTTTTTTTGCATTTGAAATATAACAACGAATGAAAAACAATATAGTTAAAATGATGAATTTCACAATGACAGAAATATGAAATATATAGAAGTTTTGAAAGTTATGGTGATAGAATTGTGTTTTAATTTTAATTTAGCGTTACATTGAACCTTTTAATTTTTAATCCATTGTATCAATTGACTTTGATTGAAATGTGAGCTCTTTAACATTTTGTGGTGAATCAATCTGTCGGACCAAGGCCCTAATATTTTCATACAAAATAAAAAAAAATGTTTTGAGTTAACTGAATACCATCAAAATAGAGTTTTTAAACAGTCCAGTGGTTATAATTCCTATTCTTTTTTTAATTTACACATTGAATTTCCCTAAACTTGACTTTAATTTACGCTTCAAAATAATTCAAAAGCATTATTAGCTAAAAATAAAATGAAATGAAAAAAATAAGCTCAAAATAGCTTTGGAACAATTTATTTTATTATTATGTCACTTATTACATTTTTTCCACCCTTAAGATATCCTCGTTATTTTATTATTATTATTAAAAAAATTCACTCTGTACTCTTCTTGTTTCCCCCTTTTTTGTTCAAATTTAACTAAAAATAAACGAAAAAAAAATTAAATTTACAAAGTTAAGCTACTATTTGCTCAATGTTTTGCAAAATTTTATACAATTTTTTTATTGTCTTTTGTTACATTGCTTTTTTCTTGTGTGTAACCTTTTACTTTTGTACTTTAAACGAAATGTCCATAGACATAAATAAATAATTTCAAAAAATGTAGAAAGAAAAAACAATTTAAAAACATATTTCTTGAGATGTTTAAAAATTATTCTGTAAATTGGGTGTTTTTTTTGGTTGGTGTAACATTGTAAGTTTTTTTCGTCGTATTTTTATTAGCTTAATAGCATTATAATAATAAAATTAATATAAAAAGGTGTCATTTTATGTAAGAACAGAAAAAACTGTTGGGTATTTGCATGGAGTTTAAATTGACTGGAAAGTTCGAACTTTCACTTTTGATTGAATTTCACTATTATTTTTAACATATCTCACAAGTTTTTGGACATTTTCGGAGTTTTCTCTCAATCAATTTTCCATTTTCAACTCATCTTGTATCTGAGTGCCTTTATTAACAACCGCTCTGTCTCTTAATCATGAAAAAATAGACGACGAAACCCTCTCATTATATTTCCATATGAATTTCATCATTATATTTCATCGTTCACAAAACGAAATGTGTTTATCAAAATTTGTAATGCATCATTGGTTCTTTTTTCTGTCACATGCTGTGATTCTCAATACGCTTTTATTGTGTATAATTTCTAATTAGTTAAATTTTCTCAAAACCATATTCGATATGCGTTATAAATTTTGTCATATTTATTAAATCATTGATGGGACGATGAACCTTTTTTCATTTGAAGTGCTCTATGTTTTTTTATTCCCAAAAATTCAAACAAAAAATAATAATAATCATCATCATTATAATTGAATGACATGACACATGCTATGCATGTCAGAGGAATATTAATTATAAAATTCGGATAGTTTATATACACTTTGTCGCTGAATTATTATTATTATTATTGTTACGCCTTTTCAATTGAATTTTTTTTTTGTTTTGTTTAAAACGCACACAGAGAGATGATGTTGATCATCATTGTACGTTTCATGTTGCTTTCGATTATTTTGATAATACACATAAAATAATATTGAATAATCAAATGTTTTTTTTGAGATAATTTTCACGCACAAAACAATTTCTTTGTAGTCTAGCAACATCTTATCATGCAACATAAAATTTTTATTTGTATACAAGCTTAAAATTTATTGACCTTTTATTTACGTGTCATCATGTCTCTCCTGTTAAAATAAAATCACTTTCTACCCAATAATTATTACACGGTAAGATTTTGCAATAAAATGCCTTTTTATGTGTTGTGAAATAAATAAGTGTCACCTTCAGTCCATAAATTTTCAAAAACCGATAATTCTCTTTGAAATGTATTGTACACTGTAAAAGTTTCATGTTTGTGTATATATTTTTGCAAAATCCCGAAAAAGTAAAAAGGAAAAGTTTTGTTGGTTTAATTCTAACAAACTAACTATTTCTATCTAACTTTAACTTTGGTAAATGCATGCATAAAAGTAATATACCTTAGAGGCGTCGTTCCATGGTTAGAGTTAAGCATAAATCTTTTCACTTATACATTGAACTTAAATATATGTAATACACAGAACGGCTTGGCCATGGTAAGTGGTTTAAATAGAAAAGTTAAAATAAAAATAAAATAAAGACTTCATAATACTCTTTACCGTAAACACAACTGACTAAATTATGGTACTCAAGCCCAAGTGTATACGATGTACTTTCCAAATCTACTACTGTGCTCTTGTTGTTGATGTTATTATTATTCTTGGTGATGCTATTTATATTATTATTATTTTATTTCCTTATGGAAGGGGGGAAGTTTTCAAGTTGCAAGGGGTGGTCAGTTTTCAATTAAGGATTGTTTTCTTAAAAGTTCCTCTCTCCGGAAGGATTAAGACAATTTTTTTGCCAAATAATTGTATTTAAACCAAATTCTTCAATCATTTTCCGATGTTAATGAATTATTTCAATTTAAATCTTTTGATTACTAGCCACCGCTTGCCTTGAGTCAATTTTTCAGTTTTTTAAAGTATTTTAAGTCTCATTTTATGGACTTTTAAGAGTGTTTATTTTTCCAAGAGTTTTAAAAGTACACACATACACACACAGAATAAAGTGTAAATATTTTACAGGTGTGATGTGGTAATTTGTATTTTATTTTCAAGAAAAAAATATGTTTTTATTCATACAAATTCATTTAAAACAGATTTGTGAAAAAATTATTTTTCATCACAATTTTAATGCTCTTAAAATTAGTTAGAGTAAAATAAAATTAAAATCAAGTAATTTTAATAGAAGGGAAAAAAGTTTTTCTTTTAACTTTTAGATTTTTGTTTACAAATTTTAATAGTTTAAAAGGTAAAAGCAAAAAATTTACTACTAAAAGTTTTCTTTCTTACATTAACAAAAAAATAAAGTCAAAATTAAAACTTTTGTTTGCATTTGTCTTGAAACTTTCTGATGAAAATCATTTTCATTTAAATCACTAATCAAATGTCTCACAAATCACTTGAGATTCAGATTGAAGTTACACAAAAAAACTGTCATTCAAAAACACGTTAAAATATTTTTTCTGCTACTTAATATGTAAGACATGAAACTAATCAATGTGTGTGTGTGTCTATTCATCATTTCATCATTTGACAGGAAACCAATTTATTCACCTGTAAAATTGAAATATAATACAATGTTTGGCTTTGAATTCAAATCACAACAAGAAAAAAACAAAAATGTAACAATAGTGTCCCCAAAAAAAAATCAAAATTAGGTGAAATTCATCATAACAAAAGGTCTTTTCTACTACTCCACACATATTTAATAGAGCTATTTAATGTAAGAATAATCAGCGTGACATTTAATTTTTTTTTTCATGGTGTAACAAACATTAACAAGACCTCGATCAATTCAATATCCAAATAATTGATGTCTTGCTGACATAAAAGTGAAATAAAAAAATGTGCCATTCATGATCATTTTTCATTTTAATTTTTCCATTCTTATAATGTATGTGTGTTTGTGCTACTTTATGTGAATAATGACACAAAAGTGTCTAAGACACTTTTAATTTTTTTTTGTGTTGTGTATAATGATGAAACATGAAAAAATTGGTGTCTATTAAAGGTAGGCCAATTATCTAATCAAGTGGAAACTGGAACAAAAATGGTCTGAAATCTATTAAATGTTCTTTTTTCTATATTAAGAGTTTATTAATTCTAATTAGGGTCTTCTTATTTATAAGTGCTTCGATTCGTGAAAAAAATAAAACACGATAAAAAACACTAATTTATGATTTTTCACGTTAATTAGTCGATTTTGGGTTTAAAAAGTCATTTTTTTTTGTTTGATTGATACTTTTTTTTTGTTATTTTGATCTTGAATTAACGTAAATAGGATGTAAGGTTTAAATTTCAATAAGATATTTTTTTATTTAATTATAATAATATTTTTTGTAACATTTGATTGTATTTTAATTGAAATTTAATACATTTTATAATCTGATCTAATAAAATACAATATTGATCAAATCTATTTTTCTTCCTTGATTTAAGCTTCCGGACATTCTTAAAATAAAATGGAATTTTTTGAAATCGTAAATGTTTCGAGTATAAATTTAGACTTGTATTGTCAATGAAAATATTATTTTGACTTTTCATGTGCTTTGTGTTTCTCCTCTTTTTCAAGAGTCAATCACTTAGCACTTCAAAGCGTTCTCAACTTATGGTGTTATAAATTTAATCCAAGTGTCTTTTTGACATATTTTTTTCTTGAGATTTTCGAATATAAAGTGTTCCATTTCTAGGAATTCAACAACAACACATTTGATTTTTCATGCAATAAAAATTTGATTATTATTTGATTTGATCCTTATTTAAATGATTCAGCAGAAGAAAAATAAATTAAGAGTTCAAAGCAATTATGAAAGTCGTTTTTTGTTACTCGAATAAGTTAATAAGATTATTTTCTTAGAAAAAAAAACCTTTTTCTTTTGAAAAATTATTTTCAATTTAATTTTAACCTTCTATTTTTTCATAGGGTTATTTTTATGAACATTTTATGAATATTGCAGAATTTGATCCCATTGGTTTTGAATTGAGAGTGTACCAGATTTAAAATTAAATCCCATACAAGCAGCAAAGGGTTAAAAAAATCCTTCTTCAAATAAGAATATTTTCATATAATATTTGTCTATACCAGACAAGTTCAGATGAATTTTATTTAATTTTAATTTTCTTTTCATCTTTAATTCTATTTCAGATTTACTAGGTCTTCAAATAAATTTAATTCAACTCTGACAACTCAAACATTAAATCAAAAATCATTACATCTAATTTGTTTATCAATAAATGAAAATAAATAAAATAAAATAAATTTATTGTGATATTCACATGAGAAAATTTTGTATAGACATATTATAATTAAATCCATTGATTTCATTTCATATCATTTTAATTTCATTCATTTTTTTTACTTGTATTGTAATTACTTGGCGACAACAGAAGCCATACATCGAATTTTTTTATCATTTTTTTCTTTTTTGTTATTAAAGACAAATAAATTTTCCCATGTTCATGAGCATGTTCAATGATGTGAGATATGTCATGTTGTGTTGATTGAAGGATTTTCTTATGTTATATAAATTGCAGAGATTTTCTTCTCTTAACTCTTTGAGGTATTTCAAAATATTCTGGCACAATTTCAAATATTCACACAAATGTAAATTTGTAAATATTTTAATTTAAATATTATTTTAATGGAATTTTAAACAGGAAATTGTTATGAATTTATTAATATTGAATTTGATACATTTTAATTAAAATAAATATTTATTTTCATTACATTTTCCTGGAAAAGTCAATCAGGCATCACTTGTGAAATTTACCGGATTTACTGAAAATTGATTGCATTCAAACGAAATTTAATTTATGATATGGCGCCTTGAAATTGAATTGAAATATTTTTTCAAAGCGACATTTCCTCATTGTTCTATTATTTTGATGGCATTTAAAATTATTTGCAAGTAAATGACATGCCCATAAGATTTACGATATATTTAATAAATAAAAGACACACTCTAACTTTAGTTACATATAAAATTTTTTTTTGTGGTTTAAATATTCAAATTCTTTGTAAATTATTTACTTTATGTCTCAAAGCAAATTCAAAACTATTTCATTTAAAGTACTAAATTTTGTATTATTCGTCTCATAATAAAATGTTAAGATTTACAAAGGCAAAATATGAATCCTTGAACTGAAAATGTATACATAAAAGTTAATGCTTTTATTGCAATTCATCAGAGAGTATGGGCTATGTTATGTTTAACATAACTTTCATCATATTAAATGTTATAATATGAAATAAAACATATTACTGTATTATGAGGTTAAGATGATAGTAGACTAAAGTATCCTCTCTCTGAAAGCATTTCTAAAAGGATATTTTCATGGAAAAATTCATGCAAGTTCTATGAAATATGAAATATCTTTAAGTCACATAGTGATACATTATAAATTTTTTTTTGATGTATGAACATATTAAAAGGTAATATATGTTCATTTTTTGATGTAAAAGTAGCAACAACGATTGTATGTCATATTTTAATAAAATTATCATCCCATCTGGTGCATAATGGATTGGTTCATTATATTTAATGTTATATAAATATATTTACAAATCATATAATAACACATATTTGTATAACAATTTTTTGTCATACCTTCATTTTTTTAAAAAACATATATATTCACATCACTTTTGTGTAAAAAAAGCATCAGTGTGTCAAAATTTATGATTGAATTTCAAATTACATAAAAAAAACATAATTGACAGACTTTTTTCACTATAATTTATCATTTGATAATGTTGAAGCGCAATTTTCATCGAAATTTCATGTTCTTCGGCTTTGAATTCATTCCAGAAAATCCAAGCCTTATATAATTTCGGAATTCTATAGAGAATTTAATAAGTCGATTAAAATTGAGATAAATTTGGAATTGATGATACAATATTAATAAATATTAACATAAATATCGATTTAATCTCCTTATAGACAATATTTCTCTTAAAGTTGCTTGCTTAAGACCATTTCAAAGAAAAATGATATTGGTTTGCAAAAATAATTATTTTCAACACAGATAAAGTAGTCGGTATCTTTGTGTCTTATTCAAACTCAATTCAAATTAAAATGAGTTAATCAAAACATTAAAATACATATTTGGATAATTTTAATTTTTGAAGAGATTTTTCAAGGAAACTGACGTAATAACCTAATACAAACAGGTGCGATAATGTAAAATTATAATTCCGTGGTTTTTTGTGGAAAGATGTTTAAAGTTATTGTTATCATTAATGTGGGCACGTGGCATTTAAATGCCACAACATTGGAGTTAATTATATTTTTGATGATTAAATTTTTTAAGTGGGAAGAATGGTTTTTTAATTTTCAAGCATATTGCAAAGGAAATGGAAATTGGACTTGAATGTTACATTAAAAAGATTAAAATAGCAATGATGGCTTGAAACTTGTTATAATATTACAAATTGTCATGATGCGTCAAATTAAAGCCTGCACTGAGAATATCAGTTGGGCTCATTGTGAATCACCTATTCTCATTATAATCAGAAGGCGTTAGCTTGTATCCTGACAGTTACAACCTCTGTTAAGACTGAAAAAAGGTCATGTGAGTTAATAAAGTTTCATAGCCATGACTAAAATTTCCTGGGTCGCTTTAAATACCAGGAGTTTTGTCTGAAAAATTCTGTTTATCAGATGACCTTGAAATTATACACAAGTCAAGTAAGGGTTAAATTTTAATGAGATTAAAGTGGTCAGAGTGATCAAAATATGAAATAAAGTCCAATTAATGTTTATTTTTATCACAGTTCTTTGAATTCATCTTGAAAAAACGCGTTGAATGAAACAAAGAGCAAAATAAATGAGAATTAAAACAATTAAATATACAACATAATTTTTAAGATAATATCACAATAAAATATTATGTTGCCTTTAGTTTTAACTTTGATTAAAAAATACTTTATTGCTGTCATTTGTCATGTTTTAATAGAATTTAATTAGATGCTTTGACTTTCTTATACAACTTTTGACACAATTTTTCATTCTATGTTTATCTTTGCTTGGGCTGTTTTGATCTGAAAAATGTCTCACAGCAAGAGTTTTATTTTTATATTTATTTGATGCCAACACACTTCGGCTAAGGTCTAATCATTATAATCATCCTAATCACATATTCAAAAAATATTATTATTATTTTTTTCTTAAAACCAAAAAAAAACGAGTAAATTGAATTTAAAATAATAAAATTTACTTTGACTGTAAACTTTTCATATACAACATTAATTAAAACGTTCAGATTTGTGTGAAAATTAGTCACTAGAATACACCTGGAATAATTACACGGTTATTTGGCTGTTCCCACAATTGTTATTACATCAATTTTTTTTCTCTTGTTGTTACTTTTATACATAAAATTTTAAAATCATGTATGAATAATAAACAGACAAAATACGTTTATAATGAAAGTCATCGTCTTAATTTTTTCTTTTAATTTTTTTAAATGTGTAGATTTTCCATTCAATGGATAAAAAAAAATTCTACTAAAAATTAAAAGAATACAGATTTTTTGTCAATTTTTTTTAAATTATTCTTTTTTTTGGACTTCTGTGTTAGTCACAGGTCACAGGGTCGTTTGACTCAAGTGAATCAAGTCTTCTTCTACATCAAATACCACGTTCATCTCTTAAATCTCATCATTTTCAAAAATTTTAATAAAAAAGACCTTCACAGACTATTGTATAAGTTAAACATTATTTTAAACTTTAATTAGTTTCTCACTTTTTAATTACTTGAATATTTCTCTGTGTATGTGTTTATCTGGATCATACCAAGTTAGTAACAAGCGTTGACTCATTTAAAGCCAAATAAAGTGACAAGAAGACAAGAAAGAAAATAAAAGAGAAATTAATTTGGTTTTTTTCTCTCTTTAGTTAACTTAGTAACCATATCGCGACCTATTCAATGTCATCATCACTATCACTAATTAATGAAAAGTTTCGCACTAACAAATATTTAATGTGCTTTAAATGTAATACCATTGAGAAAATTTCCCGACAGAAAATTTAGGACTCTTTTCCTTTGAATAAAATTTTGATTCAAAATTTCCATAAAAAATGACGCCTTTATACAGTGAATGACTGAGCAAATAATGACAGTTCAGTGTATGATTTATAAAAAAAAATACTAGTCATTTTTTTCACTTATCGTTTGTAATGTAAGGCCTAGGTTAATACAAAAGAAATTTAGATAAAAAATAAAATTGAAAATGAAAGACAAAACCCTTGAAATAAAATAAATGGAAAAAATAAGCCACTTGAATTCCTTCCTTTTAAAGTAAAACCACTAAGAAGAGGAATCTCTTTTTTTTTTAATTTTCATGACATATTGAAGTGTAAATTTGATTCGTTAATAAGAGGATTGTATTTGAAATTTTTCATGGTTTTCCTAGATTTTTTTTTGTATCTGAGACGTAAAAGAATCTTAACGAATAATCAATACTTTTTTATTAACCGCCAAGTCTTCTATTCATGTGTACATACACACACAAATAATGACGCTCATGAAAATGAGGAAAATGTCTGCAATTGTCATTTCATTTTTCATCATTATTTTATAGAGGTGTGTATCTCTGCCTCTATATATTTTTTTACTTTCTATTCAGTTTTGTTGAAATCACACATAAAAAATATAAAAAACTACCATCATGCTGGTATAATCGATACGTTCAGTCATCAATATGCTTTTTTTTCAATATCAAATTTTCAATGTGAATTCATGTGGTTAAATTTTAATATGTGTAAGTTTTTAGGTGTGTGATTGAATACAAAAAAAAACATAATAAAAGAACTTCCAGGCATTCTTGTTCGATAATGATACTTCTCATTAAAGGTTGTCACCCGTTTTGTGTTTGAAACATAATTTTTTTTTAGTGTGATTTGTAAAATGTTCTAGTTTTTTTTATTGATACTTTTTATGACAAAACAACTGAACTTTTATAGTGAGGTTCATTATGTCATTTTAGTAATGCGCTGAAATTTCATGATAACATGGAAAAACTGAAATAAAAAAGTGGCTTTTCATTCATTTCATTTACTTGAAATTTAATTTGATGCCATTTTGAGCTATGTTGTTTCTATTATGTTTTTTTTGTATCATTTTATATTTAATTTACTGTTGGAACAAAGATAGATGGTGAAAATAGAAATTAAAATAATAACAGCAAAAAAAGTGTCTGTTACATGTGTATTTCAACAGTTGTTGCATAAGCCCAAGATTAATTTTTGCTTCTTTGTTTCTCGTATTCAGACTTTTTATTTGTTTGTTACTCTCCAAAAAAAAATTCATTTATTTAAATTAAAAATAATTAATCAAAATATTTGACATCTGCAACTCTTATGTGTATGTGTCGGAATATTATTTGTTTTTTTTTTGTTTATTTTTTTTATGAAAATTATTATTTATTAAAAAAAATTGTATTAAAACATGACTTTTTATTATTTTTTAGTATTAAATTACCAGACAACGACAAACAAATTAAACAAAATAAAAATGTTTTTTTAAGTGGTTGAATTTGTTGTATTATGTAACAAACAATAATAAGATGTATTAAAATTAAAAGAATAAAAAAAATAAGATGAATCTGGATCGAGATGTCTGCGAGATATAATTAATTGACAAAAAGCTCAATTTTTTGCTTTACTTACAAAGAATTTTAAGCAAACACATGTTTTGTTCAAATTCCTATAAAATTAATGCTTCGTTTTTCTGTTTCTTTTCATTTCATCAAACACGTAGTTTTCTAATTTGAAACGTTTTTATTATTAAAAGCAAATCAAAAAGTAACAAAATAAAAATACGAGTTTAAAAGATTAACAGGAATGGAAAAAAAACAAAAAAATAAATTTTAAAGGAAGAAAAATTTTCAAATACACAACATGTGTTTATCCTCTTAGATCCTATTTATGTGCTTGAACGATTGAGAGAGAATACTCAAAAATGAAAAACAATCATACTGTCAAAACACACATAAGCATTTAAAGAACAACAAAACAAGAAGTGGAAGCAAAAAGCAACCACCTGTCGTAAAAAACTAATAGTACAACAACAACAACAAAAAATTCACGTAAAGCTGCATCATGAATTGCAATAAACATGCGAGTTACTGCCTAAGGTGATAAAGATTTTTGTATTGTTGCTGTTTTTTTTATTATACCTTTTTTTCAATGAAGAAGAAGTAAAATTTCAAATAATATCATTGAAAAATTGCGATGCATGAGTCGATTTAACTTAAATTTTTTTGACAGATGTTTTAATTTTTTTCATCATCAACATTTTTCCTATGTATTCGTGTCAAGTGATATTTTATGAAGCATTGACCTGAAATTCAAGGTCGATCAAATGTAAAATAACAAAATATGATTTATTTCACTAGATATCTTAAAATAATGCACCCCAAATCCGATTATGACCATAACTCACAGTTACATTTTCATATTTTTTCATACTTTTTTCCTTGTTAAATTTCATTTTACTTCGCTTTCGATCATTTTATATTGTTACGGATTTATAGGTTTTCTATTGTTAAATTTTTTCAATTTATTTCTTGTTTTATAGATTTTTTTTTATTTTCCTTTACTTTAAATGACAAACGTGATGAAAATTCTATTGGTTTATATCTCACCATAGTAACAAGTAGTATTAAATTGAATTAAATATTTCGAACAGAGATAAAATATTTTTAAAATAATCAGAAGTGACTCAAATTTTCATTGAAAATCAAATCTGTCTGATATTCAGATTAAAATTCAGATTTCTTATCAAATTCAAAATTGATAACAATAAATCCTTAGCAAAAAAATAACAAGAAATACTTCAAAAGATAGAAAATTGTCTCAACTCTTTCAAAACAAGATATCTTGCAAATAAAAATAAAAATTTGAATGTTAATATTATTTGAAGTATATCCGCCCACAACAAAAGCATATTTAATCAATTTGAAATTTAGATCTCGAATGTTCATAAATATGTATGTTCAGTTGTATTGAGATAAACATTTATTTAGAACTGGTTTTTGTCAAAGTGTATTTCATTCGTGATAAATTTGACAAAATACACGATTTATTGTGTGAATTAAAGTCATGAAATAAAGTTGCTATGAAGGTTATTTTAATGGTTTTTGAGTTGATATGGGCAAATATAGAATTGAGCGAATACGATGCACAGACTCATTAGTGAAGGTCAATCGGTTTCAATGAGAATTGAGGTCCATCGGTTTTGAGAGGGTTCCTTAAAAGAATCGAGAACTCTGTACTTCACTAAAAATTCCAAAAAACGCTATAATCTCTCATCAAAATCTATTCTGTTCAAAACTAATATTTATTATTATTGTCACTCCCTTATTTTTAAAATGAAAAAAACATAAAATAAAGTAACTTTCAACGTTGTCAATATCAATTATAGTGGTTATGTATCAAAAGTGATAAATAAACACATGTTCATACAAATACTCAACTAAAACTCAAAAAATTCCAAATTAATAATATTTTACATGATTTTAACTCAATTTCATCTGATTTACACAATTCATTCGGTCACAATCTATTTCCATAAATTCATATCTGCAAGAGATATGCATTTAAATTTAAAATAATAGCTGTAATAATAATGTTGTTTTGTTGTTTTATTCCTACATATCAAAATTATACATCATTATTATTAATATTATTATGTGTGTAGCTTAGCACTTAAAATAACCATTCATTAATAACTTTTAATACCAAACCAAAATAACTGTCTCAAATGAAATTAAGTGTAGGTATGAATGATTAATTCAGTTTGAGTTGTTTCTATTGTTGTTGCTTTGCTGTTATTTGTCTGTCACTGAACAGTGAACAGTTTCAAGTCAATTTTTCGATTTGAGTTGAAATTTAAAAAAAAAATGGTTTTAGGTTGAAATGAAAGTAATTTAATGCGTTGGCGGTCACATTTTAACTTAAAAAAAATAATAATAGTGTTGTATATTGATTATGATCGCATAATGTCTTTTTTTATTATTTTGTTTCAAGTACATGTGTAATTATTTTTTTAATGATATTTTTTTCAAGATATCAAAAAGAAAAACATAGAAATTTTGACATTTATTTATTGTTTTGTTTGTAATTGACATTTCAATCAGGTAACCTTTACAGTTATTTAATTGTTATTTTTGAACGCCTCCTTCCCACACACACTCACTCATTTATTCATAATTTAGTATGTTCGACACCGATTTTTGTTAATTACTTTTTTTTTGTTAAATCTTGAATAATTCAGGTCATAAGTCACTTATTTTTCTTATACAATTATAATAATTATTTCTCAAAACACAATAATGAGTGTGTTGAAAGGGTAACATACACACTTACAAACCAAATGAAGACAAGAAAAAAAAACTTACTGAATAGTAAAATTTAACTACTCTTATTCAAATACAAATATAATAATGATGAATGATGATGATGATGTGAATGAAACGTACTGAAAAATTATAAATTTTACAATAGAGAAGTGCGATAATTATTCAAAATTGAGAAAAAAAAACTTCTTCAACAATGTACTTTCATCATTTAACGCATATAATGAGTGAAGTACATGCACATGCCATAATTACAATCAAAAGGCATTGTGGGTGTAGTTTGGTATGGTATGTGAAAGAAAAACGTGTTGAAACGTTAATTTTTTAACAGTTTTTGAAGTTTTATTTTAATTTTCCTTCAAAATTTAATGAAATTCGGATAAGCAAAACCGCTCTGTAGGCTGGTGATAGAAATGACAAATATCGATTTGATTTTAACATTAAACTTTGATGAATGGAGATGTCTGTCACAATGAAATGAAATAAAAACAAGATGAATTAAAATTGGAAATGAGATGTAATTTGGTGATTAATAGTAAATATTTTTCAAATGATTTAAAATGTGGGTGTATCTATTAAAAGTTATGAGTAATAGATTCCTTTTGGTCGTCATTAATTTTCTTTTATTTTTTTTAAATAATGGGTTTAGGCATAATTTTTTAATGGAACTGTATAATAGCTTTCCATATAACATATAGCTCACGAAACGTTTCAGATGCTGCACTCTAAATATTTTAGTGCAAGCTTTTGATTCAGACTTTAATTTACATTTAAGAATGATCTGGGTAGATCTTCATTTCATTTGACAGTAGTAATTTCCTACAATTCTGTTTGATTAACAAGTGCAGCAAAAATATTCAAGGAGCAAAACTTCTGAACATTTAATTGAGTTAAAAAAAAACTTTGTGCTATTCAAAAGTACTCATTGAGAAAAATATTTTTTTTTTCTTTCAAATTAAAACTTTACATTACTGATTGTAAGTTAAAAAAAAAACTATAAATTATAAATTTACACAAAGACCTAGTTGGTTGGGTGTCTCTTTTGTATTTAAATTGTAATACTTTTGTAATTCGATTATTTATTATTATTTTTGTTATTCAAAAAACAAATTTATATTTTATTCTTAAATTTAAATCAGTCTGTTTTCAAAAATAATAATGAAAATAAAATAAAGTTTTAAGGCAATGAAAAAGACTTTTATAATTTATTTACGATTTAAGTGGTTTCTTTTTAAATAAATGCCATATAAATGATTGATTTAACCAACTGAATTTCTTATATCCGGTGATGATTTGTTATTAAAAATTTTATTTTTTTTTTAAATACAACATGATTGAAATTAAGAAGGGTGAGACACTGTATTAGAAATTCAATTATTTCTTCTATTTATCTTTTTTTTTATAATTCAATGAATGATTTTGAAAAGAAAACAAAAAAAATTAAACATGATTATCATTAAACTAAAGTTTTACGCTAGAACTTTACGCTTCATGAAGTCTTAATTTGAGATGCCCACTATTTTTTTTAATATAAATTTTATTAAGTTTTCAATTAAATGCGTAAAAATAATAAATAAATAATTAAAGTTCCTCTCTGTTTATTTTCTCCAAATCTGATTTGTTTCTTCCTGTTCATCGTTTACTTGGAGGATTTACCAAAAAATAACTGGTGTAACTTAAATGTACTAAAATACTACAAATGAGAAACAATTATGATAACACACACACACACATACAATTTATAATCGAATAATGAGCTTTATAAACGGAAAGAACATAATTTCATTGCTCAAAAAAAATATAATTTAAATTACATTACAATTACATTTAAAATTCATTTTTTTATTTTTATTTTGAATCTCGCGTGTATTTTTTCAGATTTTTTGGATAGCTTTTCCATGGAGCTTTACATCATTCTTTTATGTTCACACAGTTCTTTTTTTCTGTACTCTTTGCATCTTTATGATTTTGTTGTTATTGTATTAATAATAACAAAAATAAAATATAACATAAACAAAAAAAAATACACAGACTTTATAGCTTATTTTTTACTTTTTTCTTTAAAAAAAAGTGAATGATGTGTAGCAAGTGCACACAAAATATAAGAATAATAATATAAAATTCATTCATATAAACTGTGTGTTGTGTAATTCTTTATTATTTTTATATTAAAGTGTGTGTGTGTGTATAACGTAAAGAAAAGAGGAAACAGTGCCCAAGATTTTTTTAGTTCTTTTTGGTTTATGGTTCAGTAATTTTGTTGTTTCTTCTTATTTATGCGTGTGTCCGTATGTATGTGTGTGTGTGTACAAACGTGGTTAAAAAGAGGAAAAAGGTAACTGATCCAATTTACAATAAAATAATATTACATTTCTATTTATATTCTAACAATAAAATCATCATAATATAAAAATAATAATAATAATAAAAAAAATCGAAAAAGTTACCGTGAGTTTTATGCAACAGCGTTTTTGAATGATGGTACTCGGTATCAAGGAGGTAAATCAGTTTCAACATACTCATTTCTTCAATATATTTAACAGAAATAACCATGAACAAGATTAAGAAAAGATGATTTTATGTCAATTGTATTAAAAATAAAATAATAAAAAAGAAACACGAGAAATCTTATAAGAACGAAATGAATGATGTGAAAATGTCTGTGGGTGTGCTTATCTCATTAATAATTTCATGTAATATTATTATTGATTTGCTTGAGAATAGGCTTCTGGTATATTTTTAGATATAAATCTTGTAAAATTTATGTTATTTTTGCTTTTTGATTCCATTAAATCATGTTTCAAATCCATTGAATGGCGCATCGCAATCGGGTTTGATGATTTCTGAATAAGCAACGTTGAAATACTTGTTATTTTTTTTGAATACCAAAATTATTATTTTTAACGATTTTTTTTTTTAATTTTATAACCGTTGTAAATTTAATTAAATAAAAAAAAATCACTTAAATATTCTAATTTATTTTATTTTTCTTTTCTCTTTTCAGGTGAGTTCAAATTATCATTGTGATATAAATTAATAAAATAAAATAAAATTATTCTACACATTCATTTTGTATTCTTGTGTAAGTACTGGAAAAATATATTTCAAGATTATTTTCACACCTCACTAACTTAACTTTAGTCTATAAAATTGTACGGTTAACGAATTCAATTCATTAATTTATTTCTCACCTTATCATCACATTACATAAAAATTAAAGCAAAATAAAATAAAAAAAATTCCCATGTAATTAATACAAAAGGCGTCCAAAACGATGAATTTCTTAATTTCATGTTATTTTGTAAAGGAAAAGTCATCGTCCAAAATGTATCTATGAACGATGAACATTGAACTCTCATATATCAAAAAAAAATATCTAAAGAGGAAAAGTGTTGTAAAACAATTAATCTCAATTTTGAAAATTATTTTTACAATCCGATTCAATTTCAATCTCATAGACATAAACTTTTAAAAGAAAAATATATATTTTTAGTTTTACTCTACTTCTTCTAATAATAAAAATAATAATAATATGGAAAAAAATATTTAATCACATTATTTAAGTCCAATCTACACCACATTTATCTCTTCACTCGTGTCTGTATATTGAAATGAAATGTGTGAGAAATAAAAACAATAAAAAATTGTAGCATGAATCACTTTCAGGACCATTTAAATCGTAATTACTTTCTATCTATTCTATTTGATTCCCAAATGTGCTCAAGTATTGAAATCATCCATAAATGAAGAACGGAGAGAGAGAAAAGTATCTAGATAGAAATTGAAAAATGACTCAACTTTTCTTGTGCTTTACAATACTTAACACTAGGAATAATAATAATAAAAAGGAGTAAAAAATAATACAATTCAATAGAACATAAATTTTGTTTTGGCCAAGCTACTCTTAACAAATACGAACATTTAC
The DNA here is from genome assembly GCA_900002565.1 of Culicoides sonorensis. NCBI lineage: Eukaryota > Metazoa > Arthropoda > Insecta > Diptera > Ceratopogonidae > Culicoides > Culicoides sonorensis. The sequence continues at coordinate 18,075 of LN483885.1, forward strand.
TTACTGGCATCATACTCGGGTCAATATCTTAAAACCTCATACTGATATGTATTTTATGTTCAATATTTTTTTTGTTATTCCCATTTAAAAGTGAAAATGATTTTATGTTTGAGATATTATCGGTCAGTACTTGAAACAATTTATTAATGATTCTAGTTTCTGTTCATTTGAGATTTATTTTTAATATAAATATTTAATTAAAGTTCTTTGTACTTCTTTGTATGTGATCGAATTTGTTTAATTGGGGTAAAATGTTAAGGATAAGAAATCTTCTGAAGATTTTCATAAAAATTTTGGTTTGAAATCGATACAGTTATTTGTATGTCCTTCGGCTTCAAAGGCCAGACACGGATTCAGAAAAATTCTTTTAGGAATCCTCTTATTATTAATATTTTCTCAACATTAAGTGCAATGATATGAGTATTTATATACAGTATGGAGAAAAAAATCGTGGTTAATATCCATTTTTCCTTATCCTCTTCATGCCAAAGTCGTAAAACATGGCTTCCATTCAGTATGTTATTTTTTTCCTTCTTTTAAATAATTGACTGACTGATCAACGGAAGAGAAAAAAAATATATTATTACAAAATAAAACCAATATACACTGTAACTTTGTATGATAAGGGAATTATAATAATAATAATAACAAAAAAAAATATTAGTATTATTTTTATACCCACGAAGGAAAATAATAATAATAAAATATCAAAATACATCGCCGTGAGAAGTTGTTTTTATGTGGTTTCATTTCAAGTTTATTTTTTATTCATCATCATTGTGCGTCTTAATTTTTTTATCTGGAGTATTCTTCGATTTTATTTTTACATAAATCGAACATAAATATTTTTTTTTCTTTACTTCTTCAGAGTTACTTAGTAACACAATTTTTTTTTCTCTTTGAACATAAGTGCATATAAGTAATTTAGATAAAACGATCGTCACAATAACGTATGGAAAATAACATCAACATGCATGTTACAAATGAAATGATGATAGAACCCTTCATTGTTTTAATTTAAAGTTTTCTCAAGTATTTTATTTATTTATGAATCTGTATTAAGTTTCTCATCAATACCTCATTATAATTATTATTACAATTGTCGGCGCTTATTATGATTATGTTTTTATTAAGTATTTAGAATCACTTGATAAATGTTTCATGTGTGTATGAATGTGGTGATGTTACAAGTGTTTAGTTGATCGAGAAGAAACATGAGTATGATTTTATGCTTATTTTTTTAATTTCTCACGAGTTGTTTATTATTAATTTTAATGTGTATCATTGATGATGATGATGATTATTAAATAAAATTGTTATCCTGGATGTGTTGAGAAGCGTGATGTTGTAATATTTGCTACTGAGAAATATATATTTTAAGTGATTTTTTGATAAGAGGAATAATTCAAATTAAAATTAATAAATAATTGAAATTAAAATTGAAGAAGGAAATTTTCCACGAAATTCTAGGCTGTTGTCGAAATTTTGGGGGTTATGAATTTTAATTTAAGATTACTCAAAAACAGATTCTAAGAATTGTTAAAATTAAAGTTTTCCATAAAAAGTAATTTTTTGAGAGTGAGGTGAAAATACTCAACTTTAAATAAATAATCTGCCATTCGAAGTCATGCTTTTTAATACAAATGTCAAATTCTTGTAACAAAACCCTTACCTATGAACTATTTTTAACAACTTTTTAATGAACCTTTTCTGACTTTGCATAAAATAATACAAAAAAGATGGAAACAAAGAAATATATCAAATAATAAAAAAAATTACAAATAGAAAAAAATATACATTGTATTTAAATTTATTCATTGAAAAATAGTCGTATACTATATTTCATGAGAATTTTTACTCTACAATTTTTTCTTCTTTAATTTATATTTCAAATGACTTTTTTTGTCTTTACTTGAATCAAAATAATCTTATTATTATAATTTGTTTTCAATTTTTAACTTAAATTATACAATGTCATTTTAGCTTCAATTCAACTCATTCATTCTTGAAGGTTTTTCATAAAATGTAAAAAATTTTAATAGAAAATTCATAATTTTATCAACAAAAGGATAATGGTAAAAAATAAAAAAAAAAATGTTTAATATTTTTATACCATCATTATAAATGTTATTGAAATTTTCTCATGCGAAACTATAATCCCTAATTCTTTAAAAATTTTCACAACCACAACAAAATTGCATCACCTGCAAAAACTATTATTATACAAGAAAAATATTTTTTAACATAAACATAATAATAAAGTTGTTTCAAACTTCACATTTAAAATAACAGAAAAAAAAGAAAATTCTTTGCGCTCAATTCAACAAATTTGTATTTTTTGGTTGTATTATTTTTTTCATCCTAGTTATTTCATTCAGAATATAATGAACATAAATATATTGTATTTTTATTTGTTTAGTTTACACATTTTTATATTTTTTTTTTTGTTTTTTCTTTGAGCTTGAGTTTGAAAATACACAACTTAGTGCAACGTCATGATTATTGTTTGTTTATTTTTATTTTCTCACTTCTTTTGTATTTTTTCAATATTCCTAGAAGTTGGTTTCTTATCTAAGCGCCGACCGAGTTTAACGAGGATAATGAGTGAGTTGAATAACAAAAATGTATTTTTTTTTCTTGTACTGCTTTAAGTGAAATAGAAAGAATAAATTATGTTAATAACAGATATACACAAGTTTCATGGGTTATGAAGTGTGACCAAAGTTATGAAAATGAAGGATCGCCGAGTATCGCAAAAAAAGTGACTTGTTATTAAATAAAGAAAGAAAAATGTAAATAAATTATGAAATATGAAGGAAAAAGAAGAGTAAAAAATTATATCGAGACTCATTAAAAAATCTTTGGTTTATGATTTCAATTATTTTTTTTTATTTGAATTGAATCTGATACAATGCATACTTTTTTTCATTCATTAAAGTTGGGCTTTTATTTGATTTTTGTCTACTTTTTCTTTGTCTTCACCTCAATTTTTTTCCAAATTAAGTCAAAGATCATAGACTTTTCACAAGTTCAAACTTCGAAAGGTAGCAGCCTTTGCTTAGGCATTGTGCTTATTCGGAGTCTGTTTTTTGTTACAAATAGTTACCAATTCAAATTGAGTACTCTAAAAAAGTGATATTTTCAAATTTAACTGTCAATTCCGAAGTCAGTCAATCTCCATTTTTGTTATTAAATTTGACATAATGTCACATTTTGGAGTATCTCAGTATACTTCTAGGCAAATTCAAGTCAATCACTGATTCATACGAAGTTTTTATGTTTATTTAAAATAATGCTTAACGATGCACTAATGAATGAATGAATAAATGCAAGCAAGGTACACACCAACTCTCGTAACATTAATTTGCACGGTTTGTTTAACTTAACAATGTTGTTTTATTATTTTTTTTAATATTCATTCATACAATTATATGTTGAACTAGAACTACTGCAATTCAAAGTACTTTGACCTGATTTAACGTTTTTTTTGCATTTTTTATTTTAATCATTTTTCATGTTCTTTCAATTCAATTCAAAAAGTCAAGAAACCAATTCAATCGTATTTTCCATCATAATCTCTTTAATATGAAGTGATACTTAAATTTAACATCAAACAAATGAGACTCTCATAAAAAATTAATATCAATATCTTATCATGATACACACACATATACACTCACATGTATGTCATAAATTTCATTTATGTGTTAATGAGCACAGAAAATTTTATGATATAAGATAAATTTGATCCATGTACATCCTTTTTTCTGAAATTTTATAGTCAACACCAAATAAAAAAATATCAAATATAATGATGAAAGTTGTCAATCAGTTAACAATCATAATTGTGGAAAAAAAATATAACATGAGAAATATGAGGAGTAAAAATAATGATTACAAATAATGACAACATGCTACACGATTATCATATTTATGAAAACAAGACAAGAATATCAGGAGTGTTACCTAGGGATTTATTATTATTATTTTTATGATAATATACAATTTTTTTTTCAACACATATGCAACAATGTTGTGATGAAATTGTGTCTGCAAGGTGTAATTTTCGTAAGAAAATAATGTATAAAATTAAATCAATATCGCTTATTATCACTATTATTATTATTTATTTTAACGCCTGAAATGTCTTTTGAAATATAATTAGTTTGCATCATCATAGCACGTTGTCACTTTTTTTATAACAATTTGTAATTAAATTATATTTAATTCAATAAACACTGATGATTTTTTTTAATTTATTTTATTATGAATATAAATAAATGATTGAAATATGGATGCATTTCTTGGTATACTTAAATCAAATATTTATAACAATAATTTAAAAATGTATTTTTCAATAAGGATTAATATTTTGATAATATTTTACACTCACTGGTTAAAATATTTTATTTTAAATTATAATAATTTTTTATAATAATAAGAGAAAAATAACAGACGAAAATTGTTAAGTATAAAATTTCAATTGAAACCAATTATTTTAATACTGTAACATATTAAAATTATTATATAATCTGTATTACAATTAATGAAAATAAAAAAAATAATTAACAGGGCATCATTTGTGTCACTGATAAAAGTGATTTTAATTAATAATTTAAATTATTTATATGATGATTTTATGATAAAATGAAAGTTTCTTTAATTTAAATAATGGTACACATATAGTACCAAGGACTTTATAGGAGAAAAAAATGTATAGTGTTTCATTTTCAATTTGGATCTCCTGATTGAAAAATATTTTACAATTTTAACGAAACCATTATAAACACATTAAAATTGAACCTTTATTAATTTAAATTTCATTAAATTGAAAATTTTCTGCATATGAAGCGGCATTAACCGAAAACCAATTACCTTTAAGCAAAAAAATAATTTCACATTAAAAAAAGTTAAATTTCTAAGAGAAGATATTAAAAATGTATTTTTTTTCTGTACCACACAATGAATCTTCATTTATTGAAATACATTTTCCTTTGTTTATACAATTATTTGTTTTTGTACATTTTTTTAGAGGGGTTTTCATTACTTTTCTCTCAAAACCAGACCATTTTACAAACCAACAAAAGATATAAAGCAAATAAAAACACCCAAAAATATAAACAAAAACATGTTTTTAACATAAATTTTATATTATCAAAGATTAAACATAATTTTCTTAATGGAAAACAGCCAACACAGGCATTGCATTATTTTATGTTTCTTATTTGTATAAATTGAATAAATTTGAAACAAATAACTGGTCATGACTTATTCAATTTTAGGATACAAAGAGAAAAAAATATAATGGAATTCTTTTTATTTTTATATTTTAATCAACGTTCTTCCACCATAATCATTATAAATTAATATTGAATCACACATCCATAACATATTAAAAACAATAAAAAAGAAGAAGAAGAAATTCGTGCTTATTACTCGCAGTAGCCTTCATGGTTTGTAATTTCCACGAGGAAAAGTCCATTTTTATTTCAATTTATTACATTTGTCTAGTCAAGTACTCATTCATGCTCATGTTCACCTACTGATACACATACCCTGTTGCGCGTAAATGCCTAAAATTTAGGCACTCAATGCCTAAAAAAAAGGCATCCAATGCATAAAAAATAGGCATCCATATAAAACCTATAGAATGTGTAGCGCGATGCCTAAAAATTAGGCATCCATTTCAAGAAAATTTTTCTTCAAAGTATGTTTTGGATGCCTAAATTTTAGGCATCGCGCTACTCATTCTATAGGTTTTATATGGATGCCTATTTTTTATGCATCGAATGCCTTTTTTTTAGGCATTGAATGCCTAAATTTTAGGCATTTACGCGCAGCAGGGTACATTCAATTTTATGTAGTATCTTTCTCTGTATAAAATAAAATCATTGGACACGTTACTGCAGTTTTTTATTTATTTATCATCTTATGACTTGTGTCTTGTTTATTATTAAAACATTTTATAACAACAAAAATTATAGAGTACATAAAAAGGCATTAAAGCATGAGCATAAACTCATAATATTTCCTAGCCATGCATCGGTGATAAAAATAATAATGTGACATTTACCTTACTCGGATGGATAATGATGATTTTTTTTGTTCTTTTTATTAAGTTAGAATATAATGATAATAATGACATTATTACTATACCGTATAATATGGAAACTTGCACTCATATTTAATCGGACATCATTTATAAGAAGATTCTATGTTTCAAGTAATAAATTATCGGATAATCATCTCTCTTTTGTTTGTCTTATGAATTATTTATTTAAAATCAAAATTATTACATATGAATAATATTTGTTTACATTCATGGAAGAAGTTAAAGATCGATAATAACATTGTTATTACTTTGATAACATGAGTGAACGACACACTATGGAAGTACACCTATAATTTGTATATCATTTTCGTTTCCTGTACTAATTTTATGTGATTCTTGTACTTTCAATGTTTGACTGAGGTAATAATTTGCAAATAACCCTTTAAACCTTTACATCAAATACTAATTGACGGACATCTTATTAAATAAATAATCCAGTTTTATTTTTATTATGTACAAGACATTATTATTAAATTATTAATTAAATTAATTAGTATTTTGTTATTTAATATCCAATAATCCCAAAAAATAAATCTCTGTGTACATTTTAACATCTGTATACTTTCACAGAAAGCAAAAAACATGAAATAATGTAAACGATCGATTTTTCGGACCTTTTTTCTCTCTCTCATTTTCTTAGCTACAATCCTCATCCTCATTGAATAATTGAATATTTATTTTTAAACATTATTTCTCATTCTTTCACTTTTCAAGGAAAAGAGTAAAAGCTCTAATATTAAGGTTAAAATTTAATATAAATTATTTATGCTACAATAAACACCTCCAATTTAAATTTTCCATAGCATCAAAAAAAAACACGAATGAAAAAAGGAGATAAATGTCCTTGAACCTTTCTCAAGATAAGGGTCGTTTTATATTGTTATGTGACTAAAAATATTTCATAAGAAATTTATTCAAGGAAACTCAAAATAAATAGACCAAAGATTAAGAAACAATAAAAGCTTAAAATTAGTATACACAAAAGACATTGAATATTATTAATTCAAATTTATACCAAAAAGACATGAACAGTAAACAGTAAAATCAATTAAATTTCTTCTCGTACACCAACCAACCACAACAAGAGGATTTAAAAGATTTCATTTTCTTATTTATTTAATCAAAGAAATTTTTCAGTAAATTGATTACTTAAATATTTAATAAGATTTATCACAAAATGGTTTCAAGACTACTTTTGAGTTTTTTAAGACAATGAAATTAATTGCTTTTTTCATGTTGTCATGAAAAATTTTCCGATTGAATTTGACTTTTTTTGACATTACAAATCCCAATCAAATCAAATTTTCTATTTAACTTGTCATCTCCCGTCTAGACACATAAAAATAATCGTAAATAAAAGTAATAATAGTTCATAACCCACTTACACTTAGGTCAAGATTTTATAACAAACTCACATCATCATCATCAAATTTATCTACTTCACTTCAAAAATTGTTACATTTTAACTACAAAATGAAAAACAAATAAGCACTATTTGTTTTATACTTGATCTGCATCTACTTTCGGGTCAAATGTCAATGTGATTTACATATAAATAAACAAAATTAATTAAATTTTTAGTAATAAAACTTTCAGATAACCGACACTCACACACAAAAATTACACTACAAAAATCAAATACTTGATAAATAAATTAATAAATTATTGTTCATAAATGATTTAATTTCACATTTCTGTGGTGATATTTACATAAACTACCAATAAAATTATAATAGGAAATAATAATTTTTTTAATATGACCACAAAATAAAATGAGTACTGCAGTGATGATGATCAACTTTTTTATAATTTTATTTGAATTTAATATAAGTCAAATGGGCTCATTCATAAATGATCCTTCTCTCAGGATGTGTGGCTCAAATTCATAAAAAACTGTTTTCGATGTAATGAGACTTAATATCATCACTGAACAAGACCATTTTTATTATAAATTCCACAGTTACATTTTATTCTCTCACATCAAGTCAATTTTATTAGAATTTTATAATGATTGAGTTCAAACTATAAATAAAATCAAATACAATTTGATTTGAAGGATTCAACAAAAAACAATTTCAAGTGCTTTATACAGTGTATCATCTTTATTACTCTCACACTGTGCACATAGATATTTGTCGGGACGAGAATAAAAACGAACATCAGCTAAATATTTGATTATAATAATGAAAATATTTTAAGTGTGTTTGTGATTTAGAATTTTATTGCATTTTGATATGAATGAAATTTATTTATTTCTGATACAAAAATATATACATTCAAACAAAAATATAAATTATAATATTAATAATGATGATGATAAATAAATTTTGAAGTGTACTACAAATAACACACACACACACACACACAGATTAATTTTTGGTTTGAATTGGAACTCGTTATCGTATTATAAATAAATAAATACAATATAATAATCGTAGAAAAACATTTTAGTAGTGAGAGATTTTAGAATTTATTGATATTTAAAACATACTTTATAATATTTATTAATGACGTCTATTGATTTAACATAAAATGATTATGGGAAATGATAATTTTGGTGATTTACATGTTTAATTCTGGGAGATTATTATTATAATTTTACTTTTTTTTTTAAATTTCATTTTGTGTTTTATAAATCCAATGAGTCATTTTTATGTAATTGAGAGAATTTTCGATTAAATTTATAATATTTTTTAATTCAAAGTAAATTTGGGTTTAAAATAATTTATTCATCAATTAATTTCCATTTGAAATTGTATCCCATAAAATTTAATGGCATTTTTAATCATTTTGACATTGAAAGAAATTGCTGTTTTTTCAACACGTAACTAATATATTTTTTTTTACTTTTCTATCTTTTCAGGTATGTGCTAATCAAAATTTATCAAGATTCCCAAAAAAACACACTACTGTAAGTTTTTTTCTGTTGTATTAAACTTCAAATTAATCAAAAACCGACTTCACCACAACACACCGGTTCAAATTTTCTCATTTCCTTATACATAAAACGCTTATTCACTATTTTTTTCATTTAAAACAAAAGTTTAACTACTATGTTTAGCATACATAATTAACTTAGAGACCCCCTTCATTTTTATATTAACCTCATTTTGTCATATATTTAACCAAATAAGAATCAACAAGTGTATCATCAAAAATACAAAACAAAAAAAGAGCTTAAGATCCAACATACGAAAAAATATACATTTAACAACAAAAAAATAATAGTAATTATGTATTGTTTGAACAATTGATTTCCGGTCTCACGTCAAATTATACTTGCTCGACTTTTTTCATGGTTTTCTGCTACAAAATTTTCATAATAATTTTTAATACACTGACATAGAATGAAATCACAGCGGGTTTAATATAATTCTTTATTTTTTCGGCTTTTAATACATAAATTATAATTGCGAGATATTTTTTGTTTTGTTTTGAACTTAAATCAATGTATTTTTTCAACACAATTCAAAAAAACTTTATCGTTTTAGTTCAAAAAAAATGTATCTGAAAAGAGTAAACAATCTCGTTTATTTCGCCAAAAACAAAATCAATTGTTCCCGGTTGGTTAAAATTTAGATCGGAAGTCACGATTTGTATTACAATGCAGAAACAAAAATTATATAAAAATTAAAGGAAACACTTTTAACGCCCAACCTTCATCACATATTAGCGAAAATCGTTTTCATGTACTCACTTTTTATTTTTTTGTTATTATTATGTTTTTAGCTTAACTTGTTTAACATAACAATTCAATTTAGAATATTATGGTTTGGGTATCTTTGTATGTGTATCTGTACTTTAAAAGGTGATAAAATTAAACAAAAAAATGTTCTACTTCACCTCTGTGATAAAATAATAAAATACTGACCATTTCATGACTCATCCATTCATAAAAATATTCGTTCTTAGTATTACTTTTAACATTTCAAAAAAAAATACTGGACACACATAAAAATTCTTAGCGCCACCATGAATTCCATCATTAGGAAGGATTTTTACAAAATGAGACCGAAACATAGACGTCAAAACCATAAATTTCTTATCTGTTATCAATGTATTTATACAAAAAGTGTCTCCTTTTTTCTCTGTACATAATTTAACTTACATTTTGTTTTAAATTTTACCTGAATCGTCTAACACAGATTTCTATTACAGTTCATTACTGTATATGAGACAGTTGCCAGTCGATTTGGCTTTATGTGTTGTATTTATTACGGATTTTCTTGTAAATACAGTACTTTTTTTTGTTCTTTCTTTTGCTTTTATGACAACAATAACATTGACCTTGCTTATTCGTCCGTGTCCAATTCAATTTTTGTTCGTTTTGTTTGGAACTTCTTTGCGTGTATGCACGCTTATTAAACACACACCTAAAATTAAAGTTAGATATCTTTTTACGAGAGTTTAAACATAAATAATACTAAACAAATTGTTCATTTTGTACGAGTTAAAGAGGAAATAATAATTATTATTATAATAATAAAAATTTGAATTAAATATAGAACTGCTATGAATTTTAAGGTTCAAAGACTTTATGGTTGATTAAGGTGAATTAAAGGTTTGTGAACTATGTTTCATGTCAAACTGAATAATGTATTTTTGCACAAATTTAACACGAGCATTATTTTAAACGGGGATTTAACACGAAAAGAATATAGTAACTGAAAATTATCTCTAATAAAAGCAAAAATCTCAAAAACTCGTACAGCTACATTTTTTTTTGAGGGGTTGATTGGCATTTATTATCGGCTCTAACTTTGGTGATTCTGAATGCTCAAAACATTAAACACTACAAACAAAGAAACAGCAAGCCATTATTGAATATACCGCACCTTCAGTATCACATTACTTTTGGTAGGCAGGTAACCTACCTGTCAGTATATCAATTAAAAGCGATGATTTTCCATGGAATTGAGTCAACAAACACAAACAAAAATAAACATACAAAAAAAATAACATCAAAAATGTCACCCAGGATTCAAAACAAAAAAAAGAAGCATTTTTGATATAATTCGTCATTATTAGGATGAAAATTCGTGTGATGTCCGTGTTCAAAGAAAAAATAAAATAGATAACAAAGCACAGTGTGTCTTTAAAATATTTTGTATAAATTCAATAATAATAGTTATAGAGACCTCCATCTAAACTCCTTAAATTTTTTTTTGCGATAAGATTCCTTATAATGGAAAGATGAAACATGAGTCTTCCCATTTTTATTATACATATAAATGACAACATTCCATTTTAATGGGTTTACCTGTGTCCACTCTCGTTTATGACTCTCTCACATATAAATGATGATGAAGGATCTAAAATTTTATGTCTATTTTATACTTAATCCACTCAATTTGGACCACTTGGTTATGGGATATCATAAAGGAATGCCATTAAATTGCCGAAAAAAATATTCAGATAAAAATTGATAGAAATATCAAAAAATGGATACGTTTTATATTACATTATTAAAATATACCTCTTTGATCAAGTTTAATCAAAGGAATGTGTTTATGATTCCTTTTATTCTTTAGTATTATTATGATTATCAAGGACTATACATTTGAAGATGCCTGTGAAATTTTATTATGATGCTCCTTGTTGAAATGAATAATCCGCATATTACATTAACAAAAATTGTAATAAGAAGATATCCAGGTAAGAGATGAAAGAATATGAGATTAGGAAAAACAGCAGCATCTTAATTAATTATAATAAGGAATTTTTAACAAAGGAGCGTTAAATTTAAGAAGTGGTCTCTTATTTCACATTTTTTTGATAAAAGTAATAATAATACTAATATTTTCTTATTTGAAAAGGAAAAAATCGGATAATAATCATAAAAGTAAATTTTAAAACTTTTCACCCTCCGAAATATTTTGTAATTTTTTTTCTCTGAAACAAATAAAATAATAATAAATATAAAAGACAATTAGAAGTTATTTGAGATGAAATTAGATTACTTTTGAAAAGTTGATGATTCTTTGAAATTCAAAATCCTTTCTTATCAACATTTTAATGTAACAAAAAAACATGATAACAAGTTTTAAATTAAAGATAAAATCATTTAAAGACCGTTGTAAGAGTTAGTGCGTGAATTAAATAACTTGAAAAGTTCTATTAATTGAATGGATTTGGTCACAGTCCCTGTCTAAATAATCGAAATGCACTTTTTGACATCACTTCATAACATTTTTTTCAATTTTTTGCTTTGATTATTTTCAAAACGAGTTTCTATTTGTGTTCAATTGTGTTAAATTTTGCGAATTACAAATGAAAAGTCTAATTAAGTCAAGTGTAAAAGTTGTTGTAGAAGAATTTCTGATAGTATTTTGCTGATATTATAAGCCAAATAATAATAATAATGAAAATAAAGAAATGAATTGATATCAAAAGAGAAAGAAAATACTTTAAAAGTGTTCAAGAGTGATGAAGATTAAAAAGTATTAAATTTAACATTAACATTCAAAAGTACAAAAAAAAACTAAGATATTGAATTACTTTTTTTAATTTTTTTTTTTTTTGATTAAAAAGAGTGATAACTTGATTTGACATAAATATTTAGCAAAACATTCAGATCTGTATCAAATCAATCATTTAAAAAAAGTCCTCAAGAATGACTCATGCATTTATTTTTAATACAAAAAAATATTAAATAGAATACAATTAAAGAAGAAACAGAGAAAAAAGAAAAAGACACAAACATATTGTTAACAGATCCTTTTGTCTCACATTCACACTCTCACACATGTGAAGAAACGTACGAATTTATTTAATGAATTGAACAGCAGTACAAGTTAACGTGTCGTGTTGTTAAGATGTGTTGTGAGTGACTTTTTTGTTGTTCTTCATTTAACAATAAGAGAATCAAACAAAAGTTCATGTAATATAAAGTCAAATGAAATTAAAAGTTAAAATTGTGATGAAATTTTAATAGAAAATTTAATTAAAATTGAGTTAATTTTGTATTATTTTCTTTTTAATTTTAAATAATACTAAAAATTATCAAGTGAGCAAAATCTTTGAAAAATGTGAATACTTTTTATTGTTTGAAAAGAAAAAATATTAATAATAAAATATAAAATTAAACAAATATTTATTTTTATGGTGATGAAAAAAAAAGATATATGGATTTTAAATTTAACACAATTGGATGAATTGTATTTGTGATTTTAATTTTAATAAAAAAATATATTTCTTTTGAATTTGAATTAAGAAAAAAGACAATGAAGATTAAATATTTGTTTGGATGATAAAAGTTTTGATACAAATATAACAAAATTACACCAAACAAAAAAGAATTTCAATTGTCTATTAAAATAAAAAGAAGAAAAAAAATATAAAAATATCGAGGAATTATTATAATTCAAAATATATGAAAAGTGTGTTTTGTTTGTGACTTAATTTAAAAATACACCAAAATAAGATATTTTATTGCATGATATTTAATGATGTGAGTTCAATTTTTATTTTTTCGATAGAGCAATTTTTGGATACAAATTTAAATGGTGTCTATTTTGAGCTTGCTTTCATATCATCATTCATCTCTTTAATTTGAATACCACCAAAAATTGGCTGACTGTGTCAATTTTTTTTTAAATTTCATTGCCTCAAGGAAAATAAGTTAGATTTTTGTTCAAATGAAAAATCCAAAATTTTCCAACAACACATAAAAAAAGTTAAAATACTTCCTTAAAACAAAAAATTTGTTCAGTACAAATCCATTAAATACATCAAAATAGGCCTACTCAGATAAAATATAATATTTGCAATTATTAAATTTTTTCTTCCAACATCACAAGCAACAATGTTAATTACAAAACTTTTTAACCATATATTTCGTAAATACAGCTTATCCGGTCGCAAAAATATTTTATTTATTCTATAGAACAAAAAATAATAATAACGAATTTTCCTCGCATTTTCC